>NQII01000245.1:1024489-1063300 GCA_002778355.1 Clitarchus hookeri | reverse complement strand
TAATTGAACATGTATTATATAAACGAAATATGACATACAAGACACTCTACTATGACGGAAAAAATATAATTCAACCAGCAGATTGTTGATTTTAGAACATAGCTCGCAGCGTTGCCAAACCTACCTTACGTCACTAACAGAGCCATAAATAGATGTGTTACAAAATACCACATAAAGACGATAATAAGTAACTATCATTTGAGTTGTCATAATAAGGATTCTTATAGTGCAGGCTAAAGTTTTATAATAGGGCCCCTGGCGTGTGTGGCTGCAATTCGGGGTATAAGCGTCTATTTCACCTCTGTATTCTTAAGTACTTTGTGTCGGAGCTAATCACCAACTAAATACTCTTATATTTAAAGTCAAGCGCTGTCGGCTTTGTTTACGTGTTGTCCGTTCTGTTGCTAAAGCCTCTGGATGCTTCTTGAACAGAAGTACATTCGATATTTTCCTGACCAGAACACTATCCAGCAGAGGGCACGTCCTCAGGAGCAGTGAAAGCCAAAAGACAATTCTTTAGTCACAGAATACCTAGGAATGCAGAAGTTAATCCCTGGCGTGCATCGTGAATTACAACCACAAACGCCTGTAAAGTTACCTCATTGGCCAGCAATATGGCAGAATGTCGTTGGTCAATTAGCAGGGCCACCTGTTTTTCCGCAAAAATTTTATCGGCAGAATAGACTTCAATATTCCACGTACACATTTGCAACATTCCTTTGGTTATTGGCCGCGTTTCTTAGTGACAACGTATTTTCTTATGGGCGATCGAGTTACTTCGCAGGCAGACGCCGAAGAAGCTGATGACAATACAAATCGTCCAATCACGGAAGTGAATCTTAAATAAGTTTTTTAGAGCCCAACTAGTCGTGGAATCTTTCTGCGGAAAAACAGGTGCTCCTACCAATCAGAGTCTAGAGACTAGCACACCAGATGCCAATCTGGCCAATAGGGAATTCTTCGCAGCTCGCACTAGCCAATAAATCACAAGGCCTGTTTCCAGAGCTTCGCGTGGCCAATCAGTTAACGAGTACGTCCTCGCCAAAGGAACCACCACTCCATTTCACTTTTGTATACTTACATGTTCTGCTACTTACGTATACCCCAAAATCACATAACCACATGCAAGGGCAGGGGAAATGGGATATCCCCGAGAAAACCCTTCTGGCATAATTCCCAAGATATAGGCAGAAAACCAAAATAAGTGCCAAAATTTAAAGGTTTTTGCAAAAAAAAAAAAAAAAAAACAATGCTCCGGGCAAAAATTTTGCCAGCAAACCTCAGATTCGTGTTTAACGACCCAAAATGCGTAAGGAATGTGAACGATTACGACTATACCTAAACTTTCCCCTATTTTTCTTAATTTGCCTATCCTATAACCCGAAGCGAGTAGTCTAACCACTACACCACCACGGCCCCCGTAAAATCAAATTGCATATGTAACATATGTAAGCATAAATGCATTCACTGNCTGCTACTTACGTATACCCCAAAATCACATAACCACATGCAAGGGCAGGGGAAATGGGATATCCCCGAGAAAACCCGTCTGGCATAATTCCCAAGATATAGGCAGAAAACCAAAATAAGTGCCAAAATTTAAAGGTTTTTGCAAAAAAAAAAAAAACAATGCTCCGGGCAAAAATTTTGTCAGCAAACCTCAGATTCGTGTTTAACGACCCAAAATGCGTAAGGAATGTGAACGATTACGACTATACCTAAACTTTCCCCTATTTTTCTTAATTTGCCTATCCTATAACCCGAAGCGAGTAGTTTAACCACTACACCACCACGGCCCCCGTAAAATCAAATTGCATATGTAACATATGTAAGCATAAATGCATTCACTGTAAAGAGTACTTTTTATGGCTCTTCCGTAAAGAATAATAATAACAGAAAAATTATATTATATTTTCGTTTCGAACCTCAACTTTTGAGAAATATAAAATGTTTACACGGTGTTTATTAGTCAGATTGCCCATTTTTATATTAGCATTGGGCGAAAGGGTATAAACAAGCTCAAAGAAACGGTTTAAAAAAGTGAACACTGTATCGTGAACAGCCTGTACAAGGAGTAATTCCAACTTGTCCCTGAAATGAAACCGCGAAATTTTCAGGTGTCCGCAGACTGTATAATCGTGCAGTATGGTGACCAAGACGGACCTAGCGGGAAACAAAGCAAGACCTCGGTCGAGGCTGGCAACCCGAGGCTGGCCGCTAGCCAGTCATTGAAACANGACCTAGCGGGAAACAAAGCAAGACCTCGGTCGAGGCTGGCAACCCGAGGCTGGCCGCTAGCCAGTCATTGAAACATGACAAGGGGGGTGGGGGATCCTCACCTGACCTGGGTCAAGACGCATTGCAGTGCACTGGCCCGAGGTGCCGGGCTATTTATACCGTTACGTCCTATCGCACACGTCTCCCCACATCTCGACCGCGCTTTCAAGGGAGGGAATGATTCCGCCACAGAGCNTCGTTACGTCCTATCGCACACGTCTCCCCACATCTCGACCGCGCTTTCAAGGGAGGGAATGATTCCGCCACAGAGCAGACTACTACACAGAGACGAAATGGCGTGGCGGTTCTTTTGACTTTCTCTGATTGACTGCGTGAGGCTCTGAAACGGGTGTTGTTTTTAATTGGCGGGACCGTGGTGGTGTAGTGGTTAGTCTACTCGCCTTCCACATAGGCGAACCGGCTTCGATTCCGGGCGGAGTCGCTCCCGGATTTTTGCATGTTGGAATCGTGCCGGACGATGCCGCTGGTTTGCGATTTTTTTAGGGTGATCTCCCGTTTCTCCCGCCCTTTCATTGTGACGCTGCTCCATACTCACCTCGCTTCACCTCATTGGCTCTCAAGAAATAGATGTTAAGAGCTGGCCAAATCTCTTCAGATATCGTATTCTATTTGTGGCAGTATACAGTGAACAAATTCACAGGTAGGGCGAGAGCTCACGATTATGTGTCTTACACCCTATATGGCACAGAAGTTGCCAAATTTTCTAGTCCCTTCTGATTACTTAAACAAAAATATGATATCTCTAGCCCAGTTTTCCGTTAAATTGAAATACGGAAGTATGCTTATTGGCAAAACTATTGATTAGTCTTGTCCTTTTGATCGGACAAGAAACAGACATCCATGATCCTTATGCCGGCATCTAGGGCACGCCAAATAACGTATCAACCGATCACTAAAGTAAAATGTAACCATTGTATTTTCAAGCAAATATANCATCTAGGGCACGCCAAATAACGTATCAACCGATCACTAAAGTAAAATGTAACCATTGTATTTTCAAGCAAATATATGTATACAATATTTTCGTAAAAAAATTAATTACCATCTACAATTTTAAAAATGCATTTAGATGCTGGTAGCGTAAAATCATGCAAAACAATGAGCAATATTTTTAATAGGAGCATTATAATATAGAAACATTTTTTTTTGATACCCTAGTGTTGTGTTTAGTGTGAAGGGGAAAAAATTCGAAATGAAAGTGTGTTAAAAATATGGGNTTTTTTTTGATACCCTAGTGTTGTGTTTAGTGTGAAGGGGAAAAAATTCGAAATGAAAGTGTGTTAAAAATATGGGTGGGTATACTTATGTACGCGGGTTAGAAGTTATACTCCTATGGCGTTATTAAAATAAAATTGTATTACGTATGTTACCATTTATCGCCTATATTAATTCAGATCTTGTCCCATATCATAATTTAATTCAAACTATATAAATTAAATGTTTTTCAATTTGCTTATTACATGNCATCTAGGGCACGCCAAATAACGTATCAACCGATCACTAAAGTAAAATGTAACCATTGTATTTTCAAGCAAATATACGTATACAATATTTTCGTAAAAAAATTAATTACCATCTACAATTTTAAAAATGCATTTAGATGCTGGTAGCGTAAAATCATGCAAAACAATGAGCAATATTTTTAATAGGAGCATTATAATATAGAAACATTTTTTTTGATACCCTAGTGTTGTGTTTAGTGTGAAGGGGAAAACATTCGAAATGAAAGTGTGTTAAAAATATGGGTGGGTATACTTATGTACGCGGGTTAGAAGTTATACTCCTATGGCGTTATTAAAATAAAATTGTTTTAAGTATGTTACCATTTATCGCCTATATTAATTCAGATCTTGTCCCATATCATAATTTAATTCAAACTATATAAATTAAATGTTTTTCAATTTGCTTATTACATGAACTGATTTTCTGTCGGTTTTAAATATAACCACGCGCTATGTTGTGAACCTTGCGATATACAATGCATTTCTAATATAAATGAAATTGTTTTTCAATTTTCTTATAACATGAACTAATTTTCTGTCGGTTTTAAATATAACCACGTGCTATATTGTCTACCTAGCATTTGCATATAGTTAGACGATACGCGCATGCGCGTTGGGTCATACACCTACCACATTCACTGTCGAATTTCGTTACACTGTGCGCGCGCAACTTCCGTTGCACACTAAACTTTTACCCTCAACGCGCCAAAAAAAAAAAAAAATTATAACTTCAAAATTTTAACAGAAAATTTTGGAAACATATCTATCAAGACTGGTTGCGTTTATCAGTATAATTATCTACATCTATTTGATTTTTACATGACTGCGGTTTCAAAAGACAATTTTATAGTCAGAAAAATGCTGAAACGCCGTGTGCAAATCAGCCAGCCGGCAGCCCAGCCAACAGGAAAACTTTCGCAGCGTACAGTAGCCAATCAGAAACGTGGAGTGGAGAGATTTGGGCGGATCTTAACACCGAAGTCTTGAGAGCCGATGAGGGTGAAGCGAGGTGAGTATAGAGCAGCGCCAGAATGAAAGGGCGGGGAAACGGGAGATCCCAGAGAAAATCCGCCGACCAGCGACATCATTCGGCACGATTCCCACACATGCGAAAATCCGGGAGCGGCCCCACCGGGAATCGAAAACAGTTCGCCTTGATCGGTGGCGAGTAATCTAACCACTACACAACCGCGGACCCGATAGAATACAGCTCACGGCCCATCATGACGTTGGGTCAACCGCCAATCAGCGCCTAGAATCTTTTCTTCCGGACTTTAGAAGGACCAATAGGAAAACATAAATAACACAGCAGGTACAACCAGACACACTGCACCTACAAGAGCAACAATCAGTCAATCAGAAACTGAGCACAATCACATCAACAGAACTGACATATGTTGTCGCTTTTGTCACTGCTCTGTGACACTGTCCATTTCTCTGGCTGGTGTAAAATAGGACTGTTCTAAGTTTTCAATAATAGATAAGAAAATTGAGTTATCCGTTTTATAAATATTGATATATCCGTGACTTTGTTTTATCGATGTAGCAACATATTCACTACTGGCGTAATTGATGCAATAGGTGAAAATAATCACCAGCATCTTGTTATTTGAAAAGATCTTCGAAACGCAGATCAGTTAAGGCACAGCAGCCATGAAGTTGGTGTTCAGGATAGCGAAAGCGAAATAATTTCGAAACATGCCAGTACCAGACTGTTAATTTGTTATTAGATACGACGAGGTGTCAGCTATTCTCCTCCACGTAGTGCTAAAATTGGCACACCATTGCACCATTATGAATCTACAAAACGCTCTGTAACAACTAGAACTGGATTACTCCCTGCCGTCAAAACCCCCTGACAAGATGTCTGTGCACAGTTGTGCGGTATACCGGGTCCGACAGTTTTCGTTCGTTATTGGCGGTCATGCGTGTATGAAGCTACTACCCCATTTCACTGGGCCAAAGAGGATTCTGATACTATAAGGCAGAACGCTCGTGATCGGTTTGCAGACAACCTAGCCGAGTCAAAACCTCGTTCATCCAATCATGAAATAATAAATTCGCAAGAATGTTACAGAAAATACATTGGCTCAAAAATTGTTGCTATTTTCTATAATCTTTAGTGATAAGGTTAGATGAACTCTTATATTGCTCCCCAAGATATGTGTTGTATAATTTTAACATTTTACGAGTAAACCTCCCACTTCCGATAATTTTAATATTTGTAAATGACTAATTTGTTAGGCTAGGAACAATGAAGCACTTTTAATGGCACTGGATTTTACTCAGATTAGACGATCTTTTGTTTTTCAGTTTATTTAACTTACTATAAGTAACATAAGTGAAATTTTTTTTTACAAATCAGTGTAAAGGTTGTTTAAGGTAAAGTGGGCACTTTTGATATAAACCTCAGAAAAATGTCACTGCCCCTACCTGCGTGTATTATAAAGCGAATATTGACTGGCATGCGCCTTGCAATGTCGGTAACGACGCAGAAAAAGTAGTTTCATGTCTTAGCGTTGAATTAAAAGTGTTAGGAAAACATTTGAGAACACACCAATACTTCTTTTTACTTTCTGTAGTTTTCATGCATACAAGTGCGAGAATTACCAAAGCTGTAAACATTTTTAAAATATCTTTAAAGTTTTACTTTACTGCGGCCAACTTATGTGACGTCATTTCCCCCCTTTTTCCCCTTTTTTCCCCACGAAATTTCCCTTTCTCCCCTCAAAAACACCAGAATGTCCCTCAAAATTTCCCGAATTCCCCTGAAAATTTCCAAAAATTTCCCTTAAAAAATATGTAATGCACAATTCGGCTGAAATTGTTCATGACTCCACAATCGGGCTAAATGACTCCTTTTTGGGCAAATGAGGAGTGAGGATGCTACGCGAGGTTCTCGAAAGACTCTAGTCTCTGATTGGCTACGCGAGGCTCTCGAAAGGATCTTGTCTCTCCGTCATGCATTTTCGTCAAAGCGAGCGGCCTATCATAAAGGACGCCACCGCACACGGTAAAGGGGTCTAACATGCTACACGAGGCTCTCGAAAGGGTCTCTTCACTGATAGGCTACACGAAGCTCTCCAAAGAGTCTCGCCCCTGACAGTCCCTGCCAGGACGCCCAACTGGCATTCAAAGAGAGGGGGTTATCTCTGAGTCTTCCCGAAGGCGAATACCTTGTTCCATGCTCTGGCACCTTATGCATACTTTAAGCATAGTTGACCATAATTTCCGAACTGTTTTAAACACAGTCACGAAATTTATAACACAAATTTATAACACCCCAGACAACAAAAATGATCGCAAGGTAATTTATGCCCTATGCGGACTTATAAGCACAGCTGATCTCAATTCCCGAACCGTTTAAGATACAGGTACCAAATCCGTAACATACACATCACCCCCATAAACGAAAATGATTGCAGGATCATTTACGCCCTATGCGTATTTATAAACTTAGTTGATCGTAATTCCGAACCGTTTTTAAATACAGTCACCAAATTCGCAACATACTCATCATACCAACAAGGAAAATTATCACAGGACCATTTATGCATTACACATACTTATAAGCATTGTTGAATGTAATTTCCGAACCATTTCAGATATAGTTACCAAGTTCGTACATAGGCATCACTTCCAACAACGAAAAAGAGAGCAGAGGCATTTATGCCCTATGCGTACTTATAAACATAGTTAAATGTAATTTCTGAACCGTTTAAGATACAGCCGTCAAATTCGTAACATTGACATTACCTCCAACAAGGAAATTATCGCAGAGTCATTTATGCCATATGCGTAGGTATAAGCACAGTTGGTAGTAATTTCCGAACGGTTTAAGATACAATAACCAAATTCTTCACACAACTACCACCACCACCTTTGTCACAAGATAGTGCACGTGTATACCAACTCGAGCCTTCCCTTAGCGACAACTAGCCTCCCTTAACCGTCAAATACCATTCAGTGTCGCAGCAATAAGTGATTACGATAGCAGAGATATGGCATACACGTAAGTCCAGCAGCGCTCTCTCGGGTTTGACTAGAAAGGACAGTGTTTCGCCAAGCTCAGTCAGTGAAGAGCCGTCAAACGAAGTGAAAGCAAATACCAGTAAGCTTTGCTGACGTCAAAGGGCGCCACTTCAGCATACGAGTGAGTTCGAATCGGGCAGAATGATAGATCTCCGGGAAACGGGTTTTTTCATACCATTACATTTGGTGTAGTAAAGGGCATTCTGCTACGGCAGTGATGCGTGTGTGGCACCAGTGGATAGAAGAGGTTAGTACACAGCGACGAGCTGGTACTGGACCACGCAATGTGACCACAGCACGGGATGACCACCATCTTGTCCGTATAACCGTAACAGACAGTACAGCCTCGTCCACAGTGTTGGCTTGGCACTGGAGCACTGCAACGGGTGTGAATGGACCTTTCTGCGTCGACGGTTTGACGGCATCTGCTGCGGGCTAGACTAGTGGCACGCATGCCATTGCGTCGACTTCCATTATCCAGAAACCACAAACGGCTCAGAATGCAATGGGCACGTGTTCGCTGTCTCTGGCATGCTGAGTGGCTAAATTAAGTGTTTTCGGATGAGTCCCGCTTCAACCTGTCCTGCAATGATGGCCGAATACGTGTTAGACGCTACCATGGTGACCGCAGTGACTGGCAGCATGCATTGTGGAGCAGCATAGCGGACAAGTCCAAGTGTGAGGGTGTGGAGCGCCATTGGATACAACATGCGATCTCGATTCCTACGTATTGAGGGCAATCTGAACAGCAACCACCACACAAGTGAGGTTTTAGAGCCGGAGGTACTGCCCCTCCGTCAAGCAACTCCACATGCCATATTTCAGCAGAACATTTTCCGGCCACACGTGGCGAGGAATTTTCAAGCCTTCTTCATGAACGACGGTTACCACTGCTTCCCTGACCTGCACGTTCGCCTGACATGTTGCCCATCGAACATGACTCGGATATGGTTGGACGGCGACTTGTTCGTCACGGTCCTCCAGCAACCCCTGTTGGTGCTTTGTGGACTCGCACACAAACTGCGCGGAGGGAGATTCCACAGGAACATATCCAGGTCCTCTTTGATTCCATGCCACGACGTTTAGTGGCTCTGATTACAGCACGTGGGAGCTTCACACTACTGAATTTTTGACAGAGATCATGTATTTTTCTGTAATCCTAATGAGTTGTGTACTGTCATGTACCTAATACATAATTTGTGGTATAAATTTCAATTCACTCACATGTATCCTTCTTGGTGTTGCATTTTTCCCAAACGTTAGTGTATGTTATTTATCACAAGTGTTTTGCACTTACGTTAAAGTAAATATACTTTTTTATTAATTTGAACATTTGCTTTTATTTTATCAATTAATTACAATATTAAATTTAAAAATGAATGTGAATTAGAATAGGGAGAAAATACGTGTGCTGGTAATGCGTAGTGATAAATAGTTTTTATGCAAGCGAAATATTGTTACACTGAGTGCGCACGAATGCGGTGCGCTTTCCCTCTTGTGTAATTTTCTAAACACGGTTAAGCTTTGTTTGCATGAAGGAGAGGAATATCCTGGAAGTATAACTTTAGCATAGCTTCAGAAAAGTTGGAAGTAACTGTACATGTACTGTATAATATATTCAAGGAATTAAAAAAATATTTTGTTCGTGTAAAAGTGTGGTTCTCTTACAAATCCAAATTTCAACTAACACATTCATCCCTACTGGCAATGCGATTTTGGAAGTTGTACTGGCGTTGAGCAAATAAATTGCTGGTACTTGCGTATAAGACGAAAATCGGTCCAACTCACAGTAAGTCTATGGTAAAATATCCTACGACATCTGCAGATTCACTGCAAATTGACTGATCTATTACTGTTATTGTGACCTCTAAGTGGCATTTCTCACGGTTTCATCAAACACTACAATAGTAAGCAGGGAGATTATAACTCAAACGTGTGGAATTTTTGGTAATTTATTTCCGTACAACTTTCTATATGTATGTAGTTGGAGGCGAGTTGATTCCAAAAGTGTTAATTAGCCGAGAGCTCATGAGAAAACTTAGTTCGTTCCTTATGATTATGTTGTTAAGTGAATCAGGGTAAATGTTAGTATATAAACTACGTGCCTCATTTTCATCTGTTCACTAATGGAATAAATATTAGTAGATACTGTACCATCTTAGGTAATATTTTACCATGAGGCTATATATAAGTCGCTGTCGAGTATCAACTTGAGAAACAGTCATCTTTTCATTGGCTTTCACTTCTGTTAGATTCCATTCTTCTCTTTCAAATTACCGTAATGAGCTCGGGCACTCAAGTGACATATTATTATGATTGGCTCAATAACCTCAAGGCGATTCAGTTTAAAAAAAAAAGTCCAACAAAAAGTGGAAGAAACGAAGTAAGGTTGATGTAGTCTGTTCACGGTAAACTGATCTCTTTTGAAACCCCCACCTGAGATATTATTGCATGCGCAATATGTATTCTTGCACTATATGCACACTGCCACGGGCTCGATAACCTTGTTCCTACGTTGGTCAAATGAAACTGTTAAATTATTAGAAAAGTAAGTAATTTACAAATTTGATCATTCTTAGATTTGGATGCATTTAAAAAAACCAAGATAAATCATTTAATTTTCCACAGATGTTTTACCTAACACTTTCAATTAAACGTTATGATATAAAAAAAATTTCTCTTCGAAGTTTTCAAATTTACAGGACGCGTGTTACTCAGTGCCGCCGTTAAATATATACAAGTAGAGGCAGTGACATTTCGCAAATGTTTATTTGAAAAAAGCTCACATTATCGTGAACAACCTTTTCAAGAATATGCCATGAAATCACCAAATTTATAGTAATTAATATTTAGTTAATTTCGAGGACAATTGATAAAGATGAAATTTATTGCAGTGCTGGCAAATGCCCCTGTTTAACTGTACGATTACCGAATGACCTGAGGTGAATAGCATTTCTCTCCAATTAGTGGAGTATCACTGATTCCCTTCTCGAGTTCGGGTCGATTTTTTTAATTTCTTGCGATTTACTAAGATCTTAATATGTTATCCTTCTCGCAGAGGGCAGAAAAAAAACGCACGAGTGATTTTGAAATTACTAATAAAGCTGATTATTCCAAGATAAATAAAGAAACAATATGGCTTCTGCAAAAGCTGAATGACCCCCGCAGTCCATTGTTCCATCTACTGAGCCACTTGACGTTATACAGCTAGACTGGAACAAAGTAAGAACGACGACATGGAATTTAGACATTTCAAATTTACGTCTGCGCACTTTTCTGGCGACAAGAATGTTTCAGACACGGTTGGGCAACGATTGAACTCAGTGGCTACGAAGGGGGTGGGAGTGCAGAAATCATAGTGATAATGGCAATGCGTTATGATTGAGGTACTTTTAGAGACCTTGAAATTCTCCGTTATAAAAATACTTTGTTAGACTTCGCAGTCCTCTACACACTTGAGTAATGCTCATCTGTATATTTTCTGATAATTAATTCTCGCCTTTGACGCTTCCGTACGGAATTAAGTGCCCCACCTGTCTGCGCCGATTTTGTCCTTTTACGGCTGAGAATAACGTGAGATATAAGGGTTACACTTGTGCGCCTCAAGTGTGCCATCGCCGCTACGCGCAAGGCTCTGAACTCAGGGGGAAAATACATGTATTATTTTCTTTATTGAAAATATTTAGATTTAAATTGTATCTACATTCTTTTCGTTTTTGGTTTAATGTGTAGCAGTAGGATTGTCAAAACACATAGTGCCTATGAATTCACTCACTTCACCACATTTAATGCAGTTTAAAAATTCAAACCGGGCGCTATGATGATTACATGGAAACGAAATGAAAGACTAAAAACGGAATGAAAAACTGAATATTCACATTGTCTCGTAAATTGGTATATTAAAAACAAAACTCAACTTAAATATATTTTTTTAAGTTATTTTTTTATTATATATGATACACGTTGTTTAACTGATACATCAGCCAAAAAATGTCACTGAAAAACAGCGAATGAAATGGTTGATGAATCAGTGGAATATGTCACTGAGTAAATAAGTGAAGGAAAACTGGCATTATTTCACTAATTGGTCAATTAAATTGACTGAAGTGACTGTTATCACATTTAAACAGTGGAACTCTCACTGATTCAGATGTAGAGTGTATCGCTGTGTTTTTATGGTTATTTTTAATGTCTGATAAGCGAATGCAGTTCCGACATTCGCGCTAGCAACTCGATTTCGCTGGCGTGTGCGGCTGGGGTTCGTGGTAAAAGTGACGGTTTCGCTTCTGTATCCTTAAGTATTCTGTTCCTACACGCATCATAACGAAAAGCCTGCACGCCGGTTTAGTGCTATGAGGTGTTTAACGATCCGTGAACGTTTCGCTGTCCCTCCTCTTCTTCGGTGTCTGCAACACTCAAATACCTCGAAGGGGGCAAACTCCCGAGACTGTCGGAATAATCACTCTAAAGGAATGACGTCGTTCCACTACCGGATTACTTAAAGTGGATTTTTCAACTCCCGGTAGCGCAATTAATCATACTTCAGAATCGAGTGAGAAAGTGTCGAAATCAATCCACTGGCAAGGCAGCTGCCATAATGTTAATTTCCACTAGGTATCAGTCTAGTAAATGACTGCGAGTTTTTTTGGCTCCACTTTGTGGTTCCATTTAAATATAATTCCCGTGAAAATATTTTTTTGTTGTAGCAAATTAATTCTCAACGCTACGCTGTAAAGTTATTTGAAGGAAAAAAAACACAGGTAAGAAAACTTAAATAAAAGCTGCCAGTTTCAACGAATTGGCACATGTAGAATAGCTAAATCGCAAAACAAATAAGGGAAATATATTTTTTAAGAAACGTTATTATTAAGCATACCAATCCGCATTCAATCTGTCAATAATATTTCACGTTCCCTGGATGTCGCCTTAATGCTAATTTCATAGTTAACGATATTTCACCTGGCGCAATAAACTTCTCACAAATAAACAGAAAGATTTCCGCGGAATGCATAACTATTCCGTAAGGTGATTGGTCGTGCAGCGGCCACGACACACGAAACGCAATAATGGCGAGTTGTAACATCGAGTTTCATACCGATAGTCACTACGGCCGTCCTCAGAAATACGCGCTACCACATTACGACACTCGCTGCCGCCACGAGGGTAGCGAACCATTTCGCTGTTGTATTTGTTCACACGGTTAAAAACTAGGCCACAGGCAGACTGGCTATTCGGCACACCTATGATGGAAAATCCCATTCTCGCCACGTGTATTGGGGAACCTAAGTCATGGATAGGAAACCTTAAAATGTACGTTTTTATTCAGCACCAAGGTAGACTGCTTAAAAGAATATGTTAGTTTCACGTGTGTCATTAGACCTCCGCTCCTCCGAAATGCCCTGCGCAACTCATTACCAATAGTTAGGGGTAGTGATATTTCGCGAAAAGATTTCGAGACAAGATACAGTCCAAAGCACTGTAGGGTCGTCCAACTTCTTTGATTGGCTAAAAAATTTTCTGGCCTATGTTAACCGTTTGCGTACGAATCACGAAGTTTCAGTGTCGGAGTTACTTAGTCCTGAGTGGCTTGGTCAAAGACGGACACGGCACCAGCAGCCAATGGAAGTATAACAATAGTTGAGGTGTGTATATAGTATTGATGTCTACTGTGTGCTCAGATTTTTGCGCGAATAGTCACTGGCCCTACCAATAGTAAACACTCAGCTCTCTGGTAGCTTCATTCAATGTGGCCGCGTTGAACAGCAGAACGAGTTTTGCCTAAGGCGGCAACCGGCATGGAAAGTAAGTTGTACCGCGGAAGATCGGTTTGGCCCCACAGGAGGTTCTGTTTGGTGTGGACTCGTGGTAGTAGTGCGCTCAAGGATATCAGGAGGTATCTCCTTCCCTGAGAATGATTGGATGTTGAGCTTCTTTAAGGCTGTCCAAGTGTTTTACTTTTTTTTCCTGTTTTTTTTTGATCTCTCATGGTTTTCATATATAATTTCAATAAAAATTTAATGCAAATTCCAAATTAGTACATCAATAACTTCCCCGAACTTTTAAATTTCAACATTGAAATTTACGCTTCACAAACTGAAAAAAATTATATTTCCACAACAATTGATTTCAGCTCTTCAATTCACGAATAAATTTATTTGAAGTTTGGTATTTTGTTCTGGCTATTTTGAATTTAAATTTAATTGTTTCTATTAACGTATTTATTTTATCCTAATGACATCAAAAATTAACTTGAACTGTGAGCAAACATGCTAATTATACAACATTTTGAAACATGTATTGCCAAACCTATAAAATAGAAATTCTCATAACTTCTATAGTCAATTTTTGTAACTTAATCATCCATATTTTTTTCATGTTTTAATGAGACTACTATTTGATGTAACATCAAAGAATGATAAAATATCCTACATGCATAGAAAGTCATTTATGCCACTTGAACGCCTTTAATGTTCCTGTGGTGTCCTGGGGAGACATCAGGGGACGGATAGTACTCCGGCCAAATTACACGCTTAGTAATGAGTACGAGGGTCTCGGTACTTGTGGGAGGTAGTGACCATGCGCAAGTGTGAATTAGGTTGGTTTTGTATCTGGTCAACTCAGGCGCTGGCTGAACACGCCTGCGATGAGAGGGCGCGAACTCTCTCTCCGCCGATTGTAAGGTTGAAGCAGCGGAGTGGCCTCAGCGATTACGAGGAGCACCTCGTAAAATCACTTAGGCATGGTAACCGACAAACGAACGACCTTTGCTCGAGTGCGTAGAAGACTGTGGAGTCTAACTTGGTGCTGTTTTATAACGCGAAATGGTGGGGTCCCTGGTAGCGGACAGTTCTGCCAGGTTGGCTACAATCGCCCCGGACTTTCTCTGTCAGTAGACTGGAGAGACACGGCGAGCCCTCGTGGGGTAAGTCGAGCGTGAATTAGAGGTCACGTCCTTCGCTCTTGTGTTCTGGCGCGTGCCTCGCTCCGGAGAGCTGCGATACCATCGACCAGTGTACCAGAACAAAGTTGGGGGTTCTCTCTCTTCCCCTCAACAGCACTCCATCCTCTCCATTTTACGCCATATTGCGTTCCTGTAGAATAGTCTGGACAGTGAGAAGAATTTGAAATTAGTTGTTTTGAGACGCTTAAACCTTTGAGGAGTACATTCGAGTTTGGCACGAGTAAAGCGATTCTGAATATGTCCTTGTCCTTGAAAACAAAATTCACCCCGATACAGCTTCGTTGATCCGCTGGTGTTTAGCGGGGTCATAAAAGAACACTGTAGCCCCAGCCAAGCAAAAATAATATCCCTGGAGCCCCAGCCAAGCAAAAATAATATCCCTGGATGAAAAAAAAATTGTTTTGGTTTTAGTCTAAACACTTACTTCTAACTATTCTGAAGCCTTGCTAAAGTTCAACTTCCAGAATATTCCCCTGCCTCATGGATACAAAGCTTGACCGAATCTATAAAATTAAACCAAAGTGACAACGCGCCGTATTAATGCCCTCTTAGTGTAATAATATTTTTTATAAGAACTATTTATTTCCAGGCATTACCGACACGCTTGTTTTCTCACTGTCTTTATTCACATTAATTATAAATGAAATAATATAATTTAAAGATAAAATTTAAGTAAAACTTCAGTTTAACCAAAAATAAGGCACTTTTACATTAACACAATTATAAAACTCTTTTGATGCATGGTATATTTAGGAAATGACCAAATATGTCACACATGGAGTTATTTTTTAAAGGTTTGTTTCAAAAAGTGTGAAGAAACCTTAATAAACTATAGGACACGTTAACTGTAAATAGCTTTTACACAATAACGCTCTAAGTTCAAATCAATGAGAAACCATTGATCCACAGTTAAATTTAACTTCTCGAATCAGTGAAAATAGTGGTAGTAAACCACTGGTTTTTCCAGCGAAAAAATTTCACTGATTGAATAGACAAAAGCCTACTTCGTGCGGCGAAGAAAATATTGGTTTTATTTAATTTAGCCAAAAAATTCGAGAAATAATAATATTTCTGATAGTCAACATTTATATTGTGGAATCTAACATAATTAAAAAAAATGTAAAGCAATGCGAGGTGCCTACGACTTGAACGTAAAGCATCCCGCTTTCAGTCATTACCTTACAAATTGAGCTACCAAGCCAAAGTTGACTTAAAAAGGGAAAATATATGTACTATATTTTACTATCGAAAATATATAACATTTTTAAGTGTACGTCCCCTCTTTCCGTTTTATTTTAATTGGTTACATAAGGACTGTTAAAACAAATAGTATGTTCAAGCAAATAGTATATATGAATGCACTCACTTCACTACATTTAATGCAGTTTAAACATTCAAACTGAGCGCAATTACGATCACGTGAAAACGAAATGAAAGACGTAAAAACGGAATGAAAGACTTACTGTTCATGTTGCCTCGTAAAATGGTATTATAAAAGACGGAATACTCATAAAAAAATATATGCTATGGGTTTTATTAGTTTATACGTTGTTATTTCATTTGATAGAGGTTGTTTAACTGATCCATCAGTAAAAAAAACCACTTGAAAACAGATAATGAAATGGTTGACAAATCGTTGAAAAATGCCACTGAATCAATGAGTTATGATAAACCGGCTTTTTCACTAATTAATTAATTAATTTGACTGAAATGACTATTGAATAAGTCAGATGCTGTTAACTGATTCAAACAGTGAAATTATCACTGACTGAGATTTAGAGTGAAACTACATTCGATTGGGGGAAAATCCGGCTGGCGACCGGCCAATAGTGAACGTTGTGCAATACAGTAAGCGTCTTTGGTATCGAGTAGATCAGTAGTGCGGCGGTAAGTGAATACACAGACACAAGCATAGGCCTAACTGCTATTCCTGCTTGTGGTGAACGTAGTTGACTCACTTCTACATCGTATGTATTACATTTTTGTAAACCGATGCAGAACTCAAAGTGTTTCCAACAAATTCTTTAACACCCATGAGGCTGTCGGTGCGCAATTCAAGGAATACACTGAGAAAACTTGCCCACTAGCTGCCACGTCTATCATTCATCCAACAAGTGAAAAATCGGGCATGGTGCCGCTGAGAACTGAACCCGGTTTGCCGTGGCGTGAGAAAACATGTGTGACCACTTCATAACTGGAGCCACCACATATATAGCAGTTAAATTCCATATTCGCCCTTCCCCAATTTCCCTCCACGTAATTAAAAAATCCATTAGTCGAACGGGGTGTTTGCAGGTGTATATTTAGAGTCGTTTTTTTACGACTCAGGTGGTACAATGAACCTGCTCCGAAGTTGGGATGAAGATTTCAACGGTACTCTTCATAGGTTGCCCTACACAAAATTTTCATTTCTTTCCCATACTTTGCAGAAAATTTATCTCATAAATATTAAAAAATTGGGGAAGTATCCTAAATCCGTTTTCATTTGAATGATCAAAAAAGCAAGTTATGAGGTTGCTGCGTTGTTTCTGCCTAATCCGAGGCACGCGAGTGAGTGAAAATGTTTTGCTGGAGCTTAAAAATTGAATGAAGTCTTCAGCACTTCAGGAGATGAAGCATATTCTCCTGAAAACAAGTCCGGTTCTCGGCACCACGTCCCCACTCACGCCTGCATCATTTAGGTAACGTGGGTGACAGCTTTACAGATCATGTGAAAACCATTTCAAAGCCGGATACATGTCACGTTTGTCGCACCACTTCACCCTAAATCTGAATCAGCCAGGATTTCAGTGTTTAAATCAGTTAACAGTAATTGCTTATTCTACTGTCACTCCAGTCAATCTAACTGATTAATTACTGAAACCTGCCAGTTTTCCTTCACTTATTGATTCAGGGACATCCTTTGTTAGTGATTTGTTTTTTGACTGATTGATCGGTTAAACAACGCGTATCAAATGAAATAACAGTGCATTAAATAATAAAACTCATAAAAATATTATTCAATTGTAAGTTTAGTCCTTTGTAATACCATTTTACGAGGCAACATGAACAGTAAGTCTTTCATTACGTGTTTACGTCTTTCATTTCGTTTTCATGTAATCATCATAGCGCTCGGTTTTAAGGTTTACACAACATTAAATGTGACTTCGTACTATTTGTTTTAACAATGATAACTTCACCAACTAAACTAAAAACGAAAACAAAGAACATACACTTAAAAGTTACACATTTTCGATAATGAAGTAAAATACATAAATGTTTTATTCTGAAGTAAACGTTGGCTTGGTAGCTCTTTTGGTAAGGTAACAGCCTAGAACTAGCATGCTGTGGGTTAAAATCCTGGACACTGCGAACTATTTTCACTTTTAAAATACGTAAATTGCACGTTGTAGACTGTGAGTGTCGGAAATATGTTTATTTCTCGTAATTATTTGGCTAGATTCAATAAAAACAATATTTCATTCGCCGCACACAGTTGGCCGTCATTTATTCAATCAGTGAAATTGTTTCACTGAAACAACCAATGATTTTCCACTAATTCCAAGTGGAGCCATTTTCACTGATTCGAGTAGTTGAATTTCACTGCGAATCAGTGGTTTTCCACATATTCGAATTTAGCCCATTCAGGCCCAGTGTACACAAATGTGTACATTCCGCACGGGTAGGTAATTTTTGATCTCTACTGCATACTGTGAAGCTTGATTACCAATGATCTTACATGTGGGTATATATCATAATTGGTACATATTACTGTAGCCGAACAAACAGCACATTGACTGTAAGAATAAAGCAAGTGTTATATCGACTTAAGTACAGCACGCATCATAAAATTTATTGTTTGCAACACTTGAAAACGTAAATGAAAGTAGGTCTCAAAGGGTTAAAGTGCAGAGCTAGATCTTGGAAAACACATCCTTCCTAAAACGAAGACACCATGGTAATGCTGGCTGCCCAGGCAGGGGTGCACTACACGACACTAACTTCAGGAGATCTTGGCCTACCAAACCCCTGACTTTCTTTGTTGCGTCCTAGAGATTACTGCAGGCATCACCCATGTTCCAGTTGGAGCAGCCACCTCCAAGAGCCCCGAGGGAGATCAAGCGATATAAAGATGTAACGGCGACGGAATTCAAAGTTGGCGGGAAAGGGAGTGCCCCGAGAAAACCCACCGGCCAACGACAACACCCACCTTGTTTTCCTCATGCTAAAATCATGGTTTGGACCCCGCTGGGAATCGAATATATTTCGCTGTTGTGGAAGGAAGCAGTCTGACTTCTGCACCACCAAGACCATCTTACGGCAAGCCTCGAAATCAATTGAAGGGCTTGGTAGAAGAAGGGCCTATCCCACATCTGCAACAATGCATGCCACCTCTGTATTACTGGCAATTTTTCCACCAAGAAGGAAGGCAGTGCGTTCTTATGCTTTTTCTTAAGGCCTACCCACAACAGCAAACTTATGCATGTACACACTAGATGGTGTACACTAAACCCGAATAAGTGATATCAATCAGCGAAATAACATTTGCTGAAAGTAAGTTAATAAGCTACAGCCGACTGGCAAATCAAGCAAGTGAACTGGGAACAAGTGACTTATAGCATTAAAATTCTCGACATTCAGTGGGAATCGCAAATAAATCAGTGAAACTCAGTCATCATACTGATAGTAGCTCAATTTTCACTGGTTTTCGCTGATATGACTAGATTCTCACTGTTTCAGATTTAGAGTGTGTAGGCTCTCTTATTTTGTTATAAATCTCATCTCTTCCACCGAGATCTTCAATTTACGGAAGACAAACTTTAATTAGGCGTGCAGGCGACCTGCGACCGCCGCAGAACCGTTTCTCCACCGTGAAAACGGAGCACCGCGACCATCTCGGCAGCCGGGTCACGCGTCTTCCCGCACGATGCACTCGCCAGCCGAAGAAAATAGGTCCTCTCACAGGCGATCCATCGTCCCTCCAAGGACGAGTCACGACTCCCCGTGCCCAGTCGTGACGTCACAGGCGCCTCGTGGGCTCATCCTGCATAATGATAAGTTAGGTGGCACCGATCCCCCTCCTCCTTTTCCTATTCCCCCTGCCTTTCACACCCGTCATTTCATTAGCGCCTTCCCGACCGATACCCCCTCGCGTAATGCCATGTAATTTTGGCTGAATGGTCGAATGGCCGACGACCAGCCCTCATTAGCGGCGCGGGACTTGAAGATAGCCATGTGTGCAGATGGGGAAGGTCAATTTCCTTTAAGGTCGATTTCCTGGTTGCGACCTCCTCGTCAGAAGCGGATACCACTTTGGGGTATTTGCATTCTCCAAGGACGAGGTGAGAGGTTAAGCGCCGATCAGGCACAAATGACTTCACCCGCTCCTCGATGGTGGAAGACGGAGTGCCTATTTTCACCCTCCCTCTCGCTAAACGGGAGGTTGTGGCAGAGTTTGCACGTCGCGGGAATGTTAAATACGACAGCACTCCCTGATTACAGTGGTATCGCAGCCAGCTAAGTACTTACAATTCTGAGTCATCCCGTGGATGGGTGTAGACACGTCATCATCTAGGTATCCCCTTCAAGTGACGGGTTGACGAACACGTATATACAGTCCGACGAGAACCTAAGCCGACGTCGGGGTTTCGAGAATCTCGGCAGTTATTTAGAATAAGGTTACACTCCAAACGTGGTTCTACTGAAAGTTCAGTCGGCAAACTGCCACTCTCTGAAGAATGTTGAACGCACTCAGAAATGGTAACGGGGACAACAGTGCTCACTGTAAACAGATAGAAACCACTATTAAATTAAACTGAGTCACTGAAATAATCAGTACAATTTCAATTGTTTCAATAAAACAGCAGTTTCCAACTGCGTATGAGTGAGACCTAATTTTCAACTTAAGTCTCTAGTAGGCAAGTAGAGAAAGCAGTTTCAGCAAAAAAATGAGGTAACAACTACTAAAATATAAGTGTTTAATTTAATTTACAAGCCAATAAAAGCTAAACCAATTAGTGTCCAACCAGCTAGCATATTTGTTTGTTAGTGAATCGGGAAGTTATGTGTTACAGAAAAACGCCAAAATTTTCCTGGAAAAAGTATTACACATTTGACGTCGTTTTTGCGAGAAGTTATGTCATCATTTCCCCCGGATTAATAAGGACTCGGATAGCGCAGTACAGTCTAAATTTGAAACAGCGATTATAACCCCAAAAGCAGTGAAACCAGTGAAAATGGCTGTAANAATGAGGTAACAACTACTAAAATATAAGTGTTTAATTTAATTTACAAGCCAATAAAAGCTAAACCAATTAGTGTCCAACCAGCTAGCATATTTGTTTGTTAGTGAATCGGGAAGTTATGTATTACAGAAAAACGCCAAAATTTGCATGGAAAAAGTATTACACATTTGACGTCGTTTTTGCGAGAAGTTATGTCATCATTTCCCCCGGATTAATAGGGACTCTGATAGCGCAGTACAGTCTAAATTTGAAACAGCGATTATAACCCCAAAAGCAGTGAAACCAGTGAAAATGGCTGTATATGATATTTGTCGTAGCTTACCATTTATCTCAGTGGCTGGTTTAGTTACAGCGTTGCCTGGGGAACCAATTATTCTGTACAGCCTAATTGGTGATCCGTGGAAAATGCTGAATAACATGTTACTCGTGTTAAGGCACTCGCCTTTCCAAAGTTTAACTGCGTTGTATAGTGTTTGAAATGCAGTTTGTTAACAGACAGTACTTTATATGTTCCCAAATTATCTACGTATATGAAAATAACAAACGCCTCAGGCGTGGTCGGAATGGTGCTTTCAAGACACCACAATCTTTATAAACACTGTTTAGGAGCCTCCAATATGATACAAACATATATCACATTTTTGTATTCTAACCAATTCAGTCCCAGCGTTCACAAATTGTACTGCGCAGGAAGCTGGCGTAATACGACTGCTATTGTGCACGGTAAAGGCTCAATGACTAACATTGTAAGAGTTTGTTCACTGTAGAGCAACTGATCCGTAAAATTTGCTTCTGTTTTACGTCGCGAATGCTTCACACCGCCACCGCCAGCGATCACCAAGCTCACGGCTTATTGGTAGGAACACCTGAATTTCGCGAAAATATTTCCGCTCATGCTCGACTTCAATGTCCTACGGGCGTACCAGCAGTTTTATTTTGCTTATTAGCGGAGTGCGTTTGCGAGGAGACATTTCTTGACTGTCTATCAGAATTACGTTAATCCAATACTGTACGTCTGTAATTCGCGGCCAGACACCTAAAACGTGAAACACCTAGATCATCCAATCACGGATGTGGATATGAACTGGTCATGAAACATTTACCCGAAAATCGGGTGTCCCTACCTATTGGTCATAATAATAAGTAAGATATTATGCCGTACTAAGAAATATACCATGTCGTGCCTCGGCAAGCCTCAGCGACGACGGGGGCAGCCGTGCTGCGCGAGCCCAAATTCTCGGGGAATACTGCGGAATAATTGGAAGTAGGGTTAAACGGTCTGAAACGGGTTAAAGACTGAATAGGGTCATTCATGTATTTCGCCCTTTTTATTTACCAGTAAACGAAGATGAGATAAGATAGTGCTGCCATCCAGCGTTTAAGAGCTTATCTGTAAGGTTGGGTTGACAGTGTTTGCAAAGTGACGCGTGCAACTACTTTTCAGTTTTTCCGCTCTTATCTGGATGTATGAAATCACGCGTGTCTGTTTTTCACTGTTTTCTTATTTTCGTAGTTTTTATTTCAAATATAAATNGCAGTTATTTAGAATAAGGTTACACTCCAAACGTGGTTCTACTGAAAGTTCAGTCGGCAAACTGCCACTCTCTGAAAAATGTTGAATTCACTCATAAATGGTAACGGGGACAACAGTGCTCACTGTAAACAGATAGAAACCACTATTAAATTAAACTCAGTCACTGAAATAATCAGTAGAATTTCAATTGTTTCAATAAAACAACAGTTTCCAACTGCGTATGAGTGAGACCTAATTTTCAACTTAAGTCTCTAGTAGGCAAGTAGAGAAAGCAGTTTCAGCAAAAAATGAGGTAACAACTACTAAAATATAAGTGTTTAATTTAATTTACAAGCCAATAAAAGCTAAACCAATTAGTGTCCAACCAGCTAGCATATTTGTTTGTTAGTGAATCGGGAAGTTATGTGTTACAGAAAAACGCCAAAATTTTCCTGGAAAAAGTATTACACATTTGACGTCGTTTTTGCGAGAAGTTATGTCATCATTTCCCCCGGATTAATAAGGACTCGGATAGCGCAGTACAGTCTAAATTTGAAACAGCGATTATAACCCCAAAAGCAGTGAAACCAGTGAAAATGGCTGTAAATTATATTTGTGGTAGCTTACCATTTATCTTAGTGGCTGGTTTAGTTACAGCGTTGCTGGGGAACCAATTATTCTGTACAGCCTAATTGGTGATCCGTGGAAAATGCTGAATAACATGTTACTCGTGTTAAGGCACTCGCCTTTCCGAAGTTTAACTGCGTTGTATAGTGTTTGAAATGCAGTTTGTTAACAGACAGTACTTAATATGTTCCCAAATTATCTACGTATATGAAAAGAACAAACGCCTCAGGCGTGGTCGGAATGGTGCTTTCCAGACACCACAATCTTTATAAACACTGTTTAGGAGCCTCCAATATGATACAAATATATATCACATTTTTGTATTCTAACCAATTCAGTCCCAGCGTTCACAAATTGTACTGCGCAGGAAGCTGGCGTAANTATATATCACATTTTTGTATTCTAACCAATTCAGTCCCAGCGTTCACAAATTGTACTGCGCAGGAAGCTGGCGTAATACGACTGCTATTGTGCACGGTAAAGGCTCAATGACTAACATTGTAAGAGTTTGTTCACTGTAGAGCAACTGATCCGTAAAATTTGCTTCTGTTTTACGTCGCGAATGCTTCACACCGCCACCGCCAGCGATCACCAAGCTCACGGCTTATTGGTAGGAACACCTGAATTTCGCGAAAATATTTCCGCTCATGCTCGACTTCAATGTCCTACGGGCGTACCAGAAGTTTTATTTTGCTTATTAGCGGAGTGCGTTTGCGAGGAGACATTTCTTGACTGTCTATCAGAATTACGTNACCAGCAGTTTTATTTTGCTTATTAGCGGAGTGCGTTTGCGAGGAGACATTTCTTGACTGTCTATCAGAATTACGTCAATCCAATACTGTACGTCTGTAATTCGCGGCCAGACACCTAAAACGCGAAACACCTAGATCATCCAATCACGGATGTGGATATGAACTGGTCATGAAACATTTTCCCGAAAATCGGATGTCCCTACCTATTGGTCATAATAATAAGTAAGATATTATGCCGTACTAAGAAATATACCATGTCGTGCCTCGGCAAGCCTCAGCGACGACGGGGGCAGCCGTGCTGCGCGAGCCCAAATTCTCGGGGAATACTGCGGAATAATTGGAAGTAGGGTTAAACGTTCTGAAACGGTTTAACGACTGAATAGGGTCATTGATGTATTTCGCCCTTTTTATTTACCAGTAAACGAAGATGAGATAAGATAGTGCTGCCATCCAGCGTTTAAGAGCTTATCTGTAAGGTTGGGTTGACAGTGTTTGCAAAGTGACGCGTGCAACTACTTTTCAGTTTTTTCGCTCTTTTCTGGATGTATGAAATCACGCGTGTCTGTTTTTCACTGTTTTCTTATTTTCGTAGTTTTTATTTCAAATATAAATNATCTGGATGTATGAAATCACGCGTGTCTGTTTTTCACTGTTTTCTTATTTTCGTAGTTTTTATTTCAAATATAAATAATACAAATTATAATATTCAAGCTTGGCGAATTATGCACGGAAGTAACACACGCAGTAACGTATTCGAACATATTTTCGTTTCGTCGCCAGTTGCAGTCAGTGTCGCCAAATTAATTTTTTTAAACGTCAAGTGTCGGTCGGGTGAATCGGGGCAGTGTTCCTAGGGCGAATAGGGTCATCCGTTAATGTCTCCTATGTACAAGCGGGAAGAAACGCACACGTGGAGGGAGGAGAATATGCCAAATGCAGTGGATGCCGTGAATAACAAACAGGCTTCTTAGTAAACGGGCAGCAGCTAAGACGTATGGTGTACCTTTCGCGTGCCTTCGACGGCGTTATGCTCGTGGTGTGGTAGTGTCACTGAACGAGATGGGTGGTCAAACAATTTTTTCAAATGAAAAGGAGCTAGCATTAAAGCTTTTTTAAAAATCTTATTTCATTTCTTTTATTATTGTCAGTGTTTTATATTGACCCGATTCACCCAATTTTGTAACTTTATCTGCCATTAACGTCGGGTAAATAGGGCCAGTTGCGATGTTTGATATGATCAGAATCCCTAGAAAGTGCACTGTATTATATTAGTTTAGTGAATGAAAATTATATCAATTAGGTAACATTTTCAATTCGCATTAGTAATGTTATTTGCTAAATTTTATATTTTTATTAGTTATTGATGATTTTGCAATTTTATAACCCGATTTAAGCCTTTTTACCTATAGACGGTGCTTCCCCGTGTAGGATACATCACAGACTACATTGGTAGACATGAAGGAAATTGCACCGGCGGTTCCTTTGATGTGTTCGTATCCTTTCGCTGATGGTTGCGCGAGGCTCTGAAACTGCGCATTGTTGTTTCTGACTGGCTACTTCGAGCTGGGAATGATTGATGATTGGACGGACTACTCCTGGCACGTAAGATACCAGGCGCAGACTAGCGAGCGGCGTTTAACCATGTTCCTGGCTAGTGACGCCATTTTCCTGGCGTGTGCGGTTGGAGTTCGCGGGACATTATTCTCTGTTCTGATATGTACAACGGGTGCGCAATCGGGTCTCCTGTGCCTGTGACCTTAAGGGTTAAACAGGAGTAAATTCCAGAGCAGCATACAGTGTGCACAGCGCCCAGCACTATTCAGCCACAAGGTCACATCAGGCATCCAAACCACTTCAGTCGTTAGAGTAATCCATGCTGTGCACACCGGCCAGATCCCATCAAAGTCTGGTGCCAGACTATAATATGGCACTACCGCGCTCTAATTGGCTGCAGTTGAATGCAATCCAATAGAAAGAGATTACGCTCCTTCCAATCGCGGTGGGTGGGCGTGGATACCACCTCACCTATCAACAGCATCGTANCAATAGAAAGAGATTACGCTCCTTCCAATCGCGGTGGGTGGGCGTGGATACCACCTCACCTATCAACAGCATCGTAAAGAGTTGACTCTGCACGCGCCACCTTGACGGGGCCGAGGAATATCCAACCTCTACGAACGCGCTTCGTAAACGAGTCCTCTTACTACGTGGACCAGACCATCATCCCTTCGTTAGCGAGCATCAGCCCTTCGAAACTACCGGCTGGGGCCGGCGACTCACCGCTTTGCTTCCCCAAGAGTCACCAAACCTAGCACCGTGTATCGTGGGGAGCTGGTGGGAGGGAGTGCCCTCTTTCTCCCCGGCTACTAAGACAGCACGCCCTGCCGTTGCAGCACTCCAGCAAAATACCCGCCTCCAGGCCTCCTCCCAGTGGCAGATTAAACCAATGCCACCCAGAGTCCGACCCGCGATCGGCTCGGCCAATGGCCTAGGCTTCACACCGATCCCCTGGGTCTCCACGACTATACCGTGCACACTGAGTTTTCACCCAAAGCAGCCCAACTCCTCCAGGACGCCAGACAGTCTCTACGGAGCTCCGCCACCCCGAGATCTACCCGAATGCCTCAGTTGGGGTTGTGCACATGGCTCGCGTGTCATCACCGCCACTGTACGTATGCGGTGAAGGGCTAAGTGCTCCACTCGCTACACACTCAGCTACAAACAGATTTAAAAAAGTTAAAAATATAAAGGAAAAATTGTCTTGTTCTCAAGCACGATTTGTTTCATTAGAATCACTATGCCGCAAGTTTCAATAATTAACGTATGCCCCTTTTTCTATATATAAGTAGCGACACCTGTGATTGGCGAAAAAATGCCCTGACTAAAAGTTTCTCTAACATGATACAGCCTAAAGCTGCAGATTTATTGCGAAAACATCTTCTTGTGAGATGGAGAAATTTTCGCTGAGAGTTTATAGTGAGTTCAAATATAACAATATTAGAAATTCTGTGACCTTGTGTCAATTCACAAATAATGTACAGCGGAAAACATGTTTCAAAACACTTTATTATATATAAATACAAAATAAATTGGCAAACGACCTTTAGAATGACTAATAAAATGTATGTATATCTCGGCAATAATTATCACAGTTGTTAATAATTTGTTTCATTGATTACAGTTCTTTGAAATGCAGTATTTGCCTTGGAGCACCAAAAGAGAAAAAATACAACATTATAAATATAATCTTAGCTCCAGAACAACAAACCTTTGAAAAATTAAACATTTATATTTAAAAACTGATTGAAAACGTAACGATTTTCTGTGACTAAAACAGCACCCATTTGACTCTAAAAACTCGTAGAAAGGAAAACAGCAACTGACTTGCCCAGTAAAGCCTTCATTCTATAAAATACTTTAAAAGCAATTCAAAGGCGTGCAAAATAATTACGCGTAAGACTCAGTACGGCTCCGACCGTTAAAAATAAAAAAATTATAAAAACTATATTTAAAGTTTTACGCCCCAACAATATAGTCGTGGAAACAGCAAGAAATGGATACTCACAAATACTTGGGCGTCTAACAAGGACAAACACGACACGTTAAAACCCGAGATACAGAGCAACGCGACACCATAGTTAAGCCAGAACGTAATTTTGAAGGGCGACCGAAACCAAAATTTTGAATTGGGCTAGCCATACTGCACACCCAAGATACAACACCACTATGCTACACAAATTACAAAAAACATTTAAAACCCAACCGTAAAGTTAACGTTCTCTACGACTTACCGTTTTGCTGCCCCATCACTCAGTAGCTCAACTGGTATACTGGTATAATGTCGGCGTTGTCCACTGCTGGACGAAGGTGAAGGTGGTTAAACCATCAGGAACTAGCGAGGATCTTGCGGCGTAATGTAGCAGACTTCGGACGGGCGTAAAGTAGAGCAGAGTATACAGAACCCCGGCCGAGCAAGGACTAAGTAAATTATCCTGGCCAATCAAAAATTGTGATGCACGAGGGGGTGAAGAGGAAAGCATGGAGAGGGAACGGGGATGATAAGGGAGGGGATCCGAGCCGAGCAAAGACTACACCACCTCGCAGAAGTAGATGACGGTAAAAACATTAACGCGACAGCGCCAGCGTCGCAACATAAAGCGAATCTTTATAAGAAGGCTTTCTCTGAGACACGTTAGGTGATACCTTATCCTGAAAAACTATATGCAGTTTAGTAAAATATTCTAATTTAGAGCCATTCTATTAGTCATACACATAGAGACTAATGTATTTTCATGTTTAGCTAGGGAAGACTACACTCCTTCATGATTGTGTACTAATCATCCGTTTAATTTAACTGTAGTCTTAATTGCGATAAATACTATAAAGACATTTGTTCATAAATGTAGATATGATATACTTTTTAAATAAACTGTGGCTGTAACGTACTTGTGCTTCAAATACAGCTCACTTCAAATTAATTCAAGAAAGTTTCTCGTTTCCGCACATGTTGTAAACTAGACTGAAATGCAAATTCTTACCAGAGATAAACAGTGAGCAAAAAATTTTTAAATACGTTTCAAGAAAATCCATTATGTATATATACCTACACAAAATATAGAAGGTTGAAAGGACGTAATTCAATAAACAACACGCCATATAAACGTCGATTAAATCTAATTACAAGCAATCAGGAAACGACTTCAGGTGCATTTATCGTCATATTTTATGACTTTTGTTTACAAAATGTACTCAATATGGTCGCAAAATTGCCTTTATCGTCTATTGGTCGCCCTCATCGTGTTTGTAATCAGGCGCCTTGCTACCTTTATGGCATAAAGTAGTTAACGGAAATAAGAGATAATAACCGACGCGAATACTGAAATAGGTAGAGCAATCATGGAGGTATTCTTGCGACAAGAGTGGCCTTTTTTTGTGGCATTGCATTATCTTGCACTTCTCAGCACTTACGGCCACATGGAAAATTTTCCTTAGTTGGGCGTTGACCTGATCCAATTTACATTCTTCCTCCTCCTACCCCACAAAACTGTATTAGATAACACAGTAGGTAAGTATAGTCCATTCACGGCTACTTCCAAGTTTTCTGAAGCACTGCTAAAGTTCTACTTCCACAATATTCCTCCACATCATGCAAACACGACTTAGCCATGCCTAGAAAATTACACCAAAGGGACAGCGTCCCGTATTCGTGCACGCTCAGTGTAATATTATATTGGATAAGAACGATTTCTTACTAGGTATTACCTACACAACTATTTTCTCCGTGCTTTTATTCATATTAATGATAAATTAAATATAATAATTTATAGATAAAATATAAAAAAAAGTTCAGTTTAACAAAAAATAAGGTACTTTTATGTTAACACAAATATAAAACGCTTGTGATACATTATATATTAAGGAGATACCCAAGTGCGTCATGCATGGGGTGATTTTTCAAAGGTTTGAATAAAAAAGCGTAAAGAAACTGTGACTAAACTATAAAACACACAGACGAATTGGCGTGGGTGTTCTTGGACGTGGATGTCCTCATTCTCTGATTGGCTGCACGAGGCTCTGGGAATGGACCTTGTGTCTGATTAGCCACTGCATGCTGCTAAAGGTTCTCTACTGACTATGCTACTGGCTGGCTAGAAAATTAGTGGGCGCTGATTGGCGAACGGCGTTCCAACATTTTGCTGGCGAGTGACGCCATTTTTCTGGCGTGTGCTGCTGAAACTCGCTGCTCGCTTTCACCTCTTCTTAACTACTCTGTGGTTAGAAATTGCTCGAAATGTCGGTTTTAACACGTTCGAAAACCAACTTCTGAACTTAAAACATATTTAAAATTGTTTTCATTGAAAAATGAACCCACATTTCGTTCATTGTTAAACATTTCTATATATTAACAGAATGTTTACGTAAATGTGGTGTTAATACAGAAACGGAGTCTGTAATAAACATCAGGAACTCCATATTCACAAATAGAAAACACCGAATCTTTATCATTCACGAATTGTGCCACAGAACCGTTAAAATCAGAAAATAGTAGTTTCTGTTTCAGGTTAGAGCATTCACGACAATTGTATTACCGGACGTTAGCAAAAGTAATTTGAACAGAATCTAGCACTTAAAAATATTTAGCAAGACGAAAAAATGGTAATATGACTGAATAAGGGAAATTCTAGGTACATTTATATGTTATAGTCTATTAGAGGTAAAGTGAGCACTTTTGAAAGCCCTTTCATTAGGAATAATAGTCGATAAAGATATTTTATTTTAGCCTAAGACGTTAACGTCCGAGTGCGGTGGAATACACACACTGTTTTTATTACTTATACGGCAATAATTATTTAAAAGACGTGGTTAAAGAACAAAAAAAGTGGCTCAAAGGAAAAAGTAACTGGGCCTAAAAAGTTCTCTCTCTACCGTGAACAGCTTATATCATAAAGTTGTAGTGGGAACACCGTACTTAGGCAGCAAGGTGATTTAAATTAAAATATTGACGTTTGCAGTAAAAAAAATCTGCTTGGAAAAATTACTTATATTCTTCATTGATTATTTTTGGTTGGTTTAATGCCAGAATGAAAACACATCTATTTAAAAAAAAATTTAATTTACGAAAAGTTTGAAAGAAATCAATCCAAAAACTGATGTAAAATTTCGCGCATTTACTGAAGTTCTATTACTGGCTGTGCTAAATCTAAAGTGCAGTTAAGCAATCATTTTCCTACACTTAGAGAATAATTATCACCACGTGAATGAAGAATCTGTTAATTTAGGAACTGATCTGGAAAAAATGCCAGTACTTTTCCGTAATTTGACAGACATATTTTTAACACGTTGGATACTGTTTGAAGGACATCTCGTGCATTTCAATCAAACCTTACTACATAGATAAAAAAATAATAATTTCCGGTTGCTTTATTTTAAAAACTGCTATAGTTGATTAAAAGTTAAACGCTTTCGAAACTACCCCACGAACGGTTACTTCCACGGTGTATTTAGATGTGAACGTTATCAAGCGTATACAAAATAAGAGGCCTCCGTAGCTTTAATATGAGTCTCATTGCAANTAAAAAAATAATAATTTCCGGTTGCTTTATTTTAAAAACTGCTATAGTTGATTAAAAGTTAAACGCTTTCGAAACTACCCCACGAACGGTTACTTCCACGATGTATTTAGATGTGAACGTTATCAAGCGTATACAAAATAAGAGGCCTCCGTAGCTTTAATATGAGTCTCATTGCAAGCAGCTGTGTCTATTATAATAAAAAAAAAAGAAATATTTTAATGAAAACTTTTTTCAGGACAGAATTACAAGTCGATATTTTGTTGGCAGTTGATCAATTTGGTTAATGAAACATTAATGCAGTCGTTGAAAAGTGTCAAAATCAGCGAAAATCGCTATAAGTAGTCTTCTGTTTACGATATTTATTCTAACGTAAAACAGTGTTTTAAGCTATAGAGACAATTATGTATCTTTTCTGAACAGATTTCTCTATTAAAAACCTACAGTCACCTGTTAAAACTCTGAGGAAACCGAGCACACACGTAGCTTATGTATGCTATTTTCCATCACCGTCGCAATGCTGCCGCCGGCTGGACATGACCTTGAGGCGTTCACATTTTTTACTAGCCCAGCCCCTTAACTTCTGAAGTGCATAAATAAGTGCAGCTCCGTGACTTAGCGCCCAATAAACATATCAGCATTTAATTTACCGACATTTTAAAACGGTTTAGTTTTTATTTTATACGCATTGGGTACACCTTTTTACGTTTTTGAATATTTCACTGCATTAAGCAGTTGAAATACGGTTACTATAGTCTAATTACAGTATCCTCACACTTTTGAAACCAAACCTTTTAATAACTATCATCCTATGCAAAACATAAATAAACTTAACATACATTGCGTGCTTTTTATATTCCCATTAAAGTTTAAGTGCAGTGTTTTCTGGTTAATTTAATCTTGTATAAATAAATTAGGAACATAGAGATAAGTGGTATGTTGTAAATTGATAGTAAGAAACAGTTATTATGTAAAATAGTATCAAATTGAGTTTTGCAATGCATTTCTTTGAGTAAACGTTTATAACTGACATATTTAGTTTCCAGGTAGCACTGCTGGAAACACTGTGTCCAGTGCACAAATACGGTGCGTGTTTTCTTTGGCTTATTTTGTTTCTTACTCGTATTTGTTTTAAGTGTGGCAGAAGGACACCTTGCGAGCAGAGTGGAAATAAACCTCATGCAGGGCTCCAAAACAGTTTAAATGAATAAGCTACACTGCAAAAATAATCTTAAGTTTCTAACCTTGGCCTACATAGTATGGGAATACCGTATATTATGCTGCAAATATATTAATGTAGTGCTTCGCTTCTTTACAATGTCGAGAAATTCCCTATATATTAGACTCTGTCTTGAGCAAATGTAGGAACTCTACCATGGCTGTATAAAAAAAAACACTTACCATGGGTATTTTTTCCTATAAGTTTACACTGATGTGGTATATTTACAAATATATACTTAGAGCGTAGCATTTTTACGTCCATGGCAATTGAACTCTTTTAGTGGGGCAGAAGGATACATAAAGTGTTTAAAAAGTGCTCTGTTTTCTATTCATCTCTGAAACTAGCATAGCGGTATAAGTTATACTTTACGAAGAACTTAATACAGTATATTGTAGGGTCATCGATGAATGCACAATAATCACACGCTGCACGACTGCCAGATAACAGCATAGTTTAACGCCTTGCACTTAGATGTCTTCCTTATCTTTACTCTCAGCTCTTTTACTGGGAAGATGGATTCGGTAGGCTCACATCTCGGTCACCGAAGCTCTACAGGAAAATTTCGTGACTTCAGTGGTCTGCAAGGTCAGAATCCACATTCCGCTATTCGTACTAGAGCCTATGTTATTTATCCACTGCCTGCTACCCTTCTGCGTAGCCAGATTTACGCTTAAACATTTAACGTTATATTCCGTCTCTATTTCTTTGCAGGTTTGGTTTTTATTCATAATTAGAGCCTCGAGTAATTCGAGAGCTTATTCGGCAACGGGCTAAAATTCTCAGTCCTACTAACACTGGAGGTTTCTGATTCAGTAACATCACTGAATCACAACACTGATTCCTGTTTTATTACTGGCACATATTGAAGCAGGGTATCTAAAAAAAAACTGCGGTCAAATAGCAATACAAAAAGGAAGAAGTTTTAAAAGTCTACAACGCTACTAAATGAATTTTCGAACTTGCGAAATCTTCCAGGGTGTGTATACAAACACATCAGATCTGACTGCAAAAGCAACCCACAAGTGCTGGTCACCCGGTGGCGGATCCAGAAGTTTGCCTCGGAGGGTGCACTCATCCACTGTATGATTGAAGTGCAGGTAGAGATATTATTCATTTGAGTTACTAATTATTTATTTTATTTATGCTTAATCAGCTTCTATGAAGCCAACGGAAGGGCTTTATAATGAAGTGAGCTAGTTTTATTACCACAAGTTTGCAAAAAAGGTTTTAATGTTACAAATTACATACACTGTGGTACATACATAATGCAATCTAATATGCATAAGCAAAACAAACTGTAGGGATTAAAATTCTATTTAGTGAGCATCTTAGGCAAAATAAAATTATACACACACAATAAATTATTAAACTCCAGCGCGATCCTGCGCATATCCTCTTCAGCAAAACGTTCAATAACTTTTCCCACATAAATATTTATATCATGGTAGACAAATAACAGACACAGGCCATTCAACCTTCCCTCTGCCATTCGTGTTCGTAGCCATGATTTTACAAGTTGTCGCCTGCTGAAAGATCTCTCTGTACACTGACAGCCAAAGTGAGAAGGATTTCCAAAAAACTTCGAATCGTTGGAAATAAATCAATATCGCTAGAGTCAAGCACACGAAGCACAGTTTCCGGTATTGGGTGACCTTGTTTACTCTCCCTCTTCCATTTTTCACCTCGGATATCACCGTGAAGAAGAGGACTGTAACATTCAACAACAGCACGAATCATTGATTCGAAGCTACCTCCCTTCAATACGAAAAGAGGCAAAAACAGGCACAAGACGTAGCACTGTAACGCATCCTGTGAGAAGCGTCGCTCCAGGTCAGCTGACGTTGTCCAGAGCAGTGAAATGTAAACAGATTGTCTGTAGTATTCCTCAGTGCTGTTGGCCACACGGTTTGCTCTATGCATTTGTCATGCAGCAATGCGTGGCATTGTGAGGTAAATTCCCAGCTTTGTAGCTGTAAAGGTGGCATCCTTATGCAGTACAAGACTTTATAGTAGTTGTATTTTCTACGTTGCCATACACTATAAGATGATAAAATTAAACCACAATTTATCATACCACAGACTTGACACAAAAGTCCACCGTGATTATTATCAATAGAAATGAGTGAACTGTGGCAGTTATAAATCCAAACGACTATTATTTGCCCTTGGTACCCCCCCCCCCCCCNACTGTGGTCACAAAAATTAAATTTTATATTTACACGAAATGTTGTTCAACTTGAAGACGTTAATTACGAGTACTATTTTCTTTCATAATTTTTTTTATGATGTATTTTTTTACTTTATGGCTTGTCGAAATCGCAATCGTAGTATTTTCGGGACGTGCGAATAATAACAAGAAGTTGCTTATATAACCAATATACCTACTTTCCGCGACATGGGTGCAACTAATTTTTAAATAATATCTTAAAATCTGAGTTGTAAAGATGGACTTTGCTTCTCTTTGCAAGCAATAACTCTATAAATGAAACCAGAAACTTATGCAACAGTAGTGAAACAATTACGAATACACACATGCTTTACCCGGGTCTTGAAACCAGAAAACCTCATACTATGAGTTAGCGTGCAATCCACTGCATTATGGAGGTCAGATTAGGAGCATCAACTTCGGATTTAATCAGTATAATGTTTTGAATGATAGGGTTTACTAACCTAAAATATCCACGCGGTTTTAATTTTGAAAATATGTGACTAAGCCACATGAAATATGTTAGTTTACATGGCCTACTGTATCGCTACTTGTGAGAAGAATTTCATGTAAATCGATTGTTTGGTCGCTGAGACATGACATAAAAATCTTAATTTTCTTATTTGTTTATATTTTATAAAACTGGGAATAAAAAGAGGCTCTTTATACGATGCTTATAATGTATGCTGTCTACAAACAAGTTTTGGGTGAATTTTGTTTAATTGTTTAATATGCATGTCATAAATACCAAAAATGATTTACGAAGCTGCCATTTTTAACATCGTTGTCTCACCCATTTAAAACATGAAAGTTTACACGACCTTTTGTAGCATTTATGGGGTGCACAATTTGGTATAAATTTATTTGAAATGTTCCAGTCTAATCTTTCGTGGGAATTGGTTGAATGGTCCTCGAGACATGGCATAAAAACCCCATAGTTTTCATGTTGCTATCTTCATAAATGGAGGGCCAAAAAGCAATGTAGTAAAAATTTCGAAGATTGTATACTGCCAACATACAAAACTAAGTTCAAAAGATTACATAGTTTAGTAGATATTGCCCACAAAACTAAAATAATTGTATAGCCGACATTCTGAAAACAAGAGTGATCTACTTAAAAATATGCATTTATTATTATAGCCTATCACAGTACAGCATCTTCACCAAATTTTATAAGAATGAGTTTATTGTTTCCCGAGATACGAGATAAAATAATTATTTTTATTGGTAGGGGTGGTATCTTATGATATGGCAGAAAAATGAGGCTGTGCATAGAAAAATTTTATGGTTGTAATAGGCACTGCCAGCATCCAAAATTAAGTTGGAATTTTTTTCGTTAATAAAATAGACTGAGCTCAAATATTTATATAGCCACCATATTTAAAATAAGTGCCTGACCTATATATAAAACATACCAGTTTACACCACCTGCTGCAAAACTATTTGTTTGCAAAATTTGGAAGGCATCTGTCAACTGTTTCTCGAGATATGACAGAAAACTTTATTTACTCGCATAGCGCTATCTTAAAAAATGGCTGAANATAGAAAAATTTTATGGTTGTAATAGGCACTGCCAGCATCCAAAATTAAGTTGGAATTTTTTTCGTTAATAAAATATACTGAGCTCAAATATTTATATAGCCACCATATTTAAAATAAGTGCCTGACCTATATATAAAACATACCAGTTTACACCACCTGCTGCAAAACTATTTGTTTGCAAAATTTGGAAGGAATCTGTCAACTGTTTCTCGAGATATGACAGAAAACTTTATTTACTCGCATAGCGCTATCTTAAAAAATGGCTGAAAAAAGATGCTGTATGTGCATACAGTTGATAGTTGACATACCTACTGCCAGCATACAAAGTTAAATTCGAATTGATTACATGGTTTCGACGATAAAGCATTCTAAGTTAAAAATGGTAATATGGCCGCTATTTTAAAAATAAATGTCTGTCATGATTAAAACATACCACTTAACATCATCCGCCTGAGCAATACTTGTTTGCCATACTTCATAGGAATTGGTCAGTACTTACCCGATATGTGACATAGAATCTTAAGTTTAATCTCATGGTGCTATTTTACAAAATGACGAACAAAAGATGCTTCATGTAGATATAATTTATATTTGTAATGTCTACTGCCAGCATAGAAAGTTATGTTGGAATTGGTTCCATAGTTTTGACGATATAGCATTCTAACNAGTTAAAAATGGTAATATGGCCGCTATTTTAAAAATAAATGTCTGTCATGATTAAAACATACCACTTAACATCATCTGCCTGAGCAATACTTGTTTGCCATACTTCATAGGAATTGGTCAGTACTTACCCGATATGTGACATAGAATCTTAAGTTTAATCTCATGGTGCTATTTTACAAAATGACGAACAAAAGATGCTTCATGTAGATATAATTTATGTTTGTAATGTCTACTGCCAGCATAGAAAGTTATGTTGGAATTGGTTCCATAGTTTTGACGATATAGCATTCTAACNATTTGTAATGTCTACTGCCAGCATAGAAAGTTATGTTGGAATTGGTTCCATAGTTTTGACGATATAGCATTCTAACTTAAATAACTATGTGGCCACCATTTTGAAAAAAAGTGTCTGACATGATTAAAACAAATCATTTAACATCATCTGTATCATATTCAACAATGTTCCAAATTTTTTAGAAATCAGTAAATTATTTACCGAGTTATGACATAATAACTTTATTCGTATGGCGCTAACTTCAGAAATGCAACAAAGGGGTTATTTATTGGTATACACTGAAGAGCCAAAAAAACTGGTACACCTGCATAATATCACGTAACCCGCCCCCTCCCCCCGAGCGCGCAGAAGTGCCGCAAGACGACGTGGCATGGACTTGACGAAAGTCTGAAGGTATGCAGGAGGCATTTCACATCATGAATCCTGCAGGGCAGTCCAAAAATCCAATATTGTGCCTATTTGAGAAGGGGTTGCACGTCTGTCACGTTTAATGATACTCGTCAGTCGTCATTTGTCCCGTTCTTTCACGATCTATTTCCGGCCGCAGCGATGTCGAAGATGTGATGTTTTACCGGATTCCCGATACTCACGGTACACTCGTGAAATGGTCGTACGCGAACATTCAAATGTTATAGTTACCTCAGAGATGCTATGTCTAGAGACCTGAAAAATTCGCCAGTTCAATGGCCTGTAGGCTATACTTCATTGTCGTACGTAAAATAATGCAAATATCACTGTTCATTTGTTGCTTGTTGTATTAGCGGAAGACGGTGATTCGGTCTGCATTTTATTGTNAATAATGCAAATATCACTGTTCATTTGTTGCTTGTTGTATTAGCGGAAGACGGTGATTCGGTCTGCATTTTATTGTATTTTTGTTATTGGCTCAGAGTTGTCCAAGAAGTGTCAACTTACGGGTGGGCAAACAGAATAAGCAATACAAAGGTACGAGGTTTTGAATTATAGCTTGTCCCGAAATGAAACAGCGNTACGGGTGGGCAAACAGAATAAGCAATACAAAGGTACGAGGTTTTGAATTATAGCTTGTCCCGAAATGAAACAGCGAATTTTTCCGGTCTCTAGCTATGTCCCATCTCTCGTGCGCCGACTATAACACCACATTCAAACTCACTTAAATCTTGATAACCTCCCATTGTAGCAGCAGTAACCGATCAAGCTGCCAACAGAATCACCTTACTCTGATTGGCTCCATACCTCTGTTATTTGCATACCCACGCCTATACCAGTTTNAAGCTGCCAACAGAATCACCTTACTCTGATTGGCTCCATACCTCTGTTATTTGCATACCCACGCCTATACCAGTTTATTTTGGCTCTTCAGTGTATATTATGCATGTAATGGATACTTTCATTATACAAAATTTTGTTGAAATTGGTTAAATTTTTTAGCAAATATACCAAATAAACTTAAAACCTTTTCATGGCCGCAATTTTGAAAATAAGCCACTAATAAAATTCAATAACTCACGTTTACAGAACCTACTATCGTATTACTTACATGCCAAATCAGGTAAGAATTGGTTATGTAGTTTTCAAGGTATAATGTAAAATCTTTATTTTTCAACTGTTGCTATATTACAAAACGGCCAACCAACATCAATATCCATCTCAAAATTTAAAGCTTACACAATACTCTGCCAGCATACAAAATTTGGTTTAAGTCGGTTGAATGGTTCCCAAGATATAACAAATCACCCAAAAATTTAAAATATNTGGTTCCCAAGATATAACAAATCACCCAAAAATTTAAAATATCCGCCATTTTGAATGTAAGTGCTCGGTTTAGTAGAAAACTATAAACTATGTCCTTACTAAGTATTATATGTGTAACATGTGACACATGGCGTAATTAAGAGTATTATTTAGAGCAGCACAGTCAC
>NQII01000245.1:1008053-1024479 GCA_002778355.1 Clitarchus hookeri | reverse complement strand
CCACATCGAGAGGAAGCCAGCTGCGTGCAACAAGCCAACCACAGAGGGTCTGTAACAGGGCCATCCAGTTCACCAGACTTCATCAACAGCCGGAACAACTACCACACAACATGTGCAGATAAGTAACCCCGTCGTCACTCAGGGACCTGTCCTGACACCTAATGCCCCTACAGCGTCAGAAACGTAACCAGAACATTGTAACCAGCCCTTCAGGGCTTGAACTCGCAGGTTGTTAATGTGTGAGAAAATCCTCGGCAGAAAGTATGTATAAATGCCCGCAACAGTGCCGGGCATGTATAAGTAAAGTCCCGTTTAAATAACCTGTTCCAAACTAAGAAGTCGTGATGGAAGTCATTGTGTGATCCCTGGCACCCTATAGTCTGTGCCACTGAACATTAACAATATAAGCTACGAACCCATCTGTACACCACAGGTGGGGAGAACTTTTAATGTGTAAATTGACTTCCCAACGTGGGGTGTAGCATCACATGTTTGGTGAAATTAGGTTGAAGAGTTAAAAAATTAAAAGGGTGAAAACACACACGCTCAGACACCTACACACACACGCGCATACACACATACACACACAGGCACCCAGCCAGAAAAGGGATATCATTAGCCTTTCTTTCCTCCAGAAAATAGGCTAAAAACTAATTCACTGACCGAAATCAGATAAATCACATTGAGATAAGATACGATGAGTTACTTCAAGGAATATTTATATATAATACATAAAATAAAATGTTTCCGCAACTTTTTGTTTAAATTAAGGAAATTTTGCACGTTTTTCATTTGCGGCAGTTTCATGATTTTTAAAACAAATTTTACTAATCATGACATTGCCATTCCTCGCTATTGTAAAATTTTCTGGAAATAATTTTTTCTGCTAGTCCAAAAAACCCTCAAATTGGTTTTAAAATGCCATAATGCATATCTAGGTGATGCATTTTTTTATGACAGAAAAAAATATTTATAAGTTGTGTCTACAAGTTGAACGGTGTTTCGTGCAAGTATAAAATAATGTACTTTTTGGAGACTAGCACCGTTGAGTGGAGTGGATAGGTTTGGTCGGCTATTAACATCGTGGTCTTGAGAGTCGATGAGAATGAAATGAGGTGAGTATGGAGCAGCGCCGGAATGTAAGGGCAGGGAAAATGGGAGATCCCCGAGAAAACCCGCCGACCAGCGGCATCGTCCAGCACGATTACCACATGGAAAAATCCTGGAGCAACTCCGCCGGGAATCGAGCCCGGCCCTTCTTGTTGGGAGGCGAGTGGTCTGACCACTACACCACCGTGGACCCCAGCACCGTTAAGTATCCGGAAATAAACTTGTGAAAGTTTTCGGCCTCACTAAACGTATGGAATTTAAAAATATTAATTGGAAATCAGAAAATAAAATTGACTACTGGAATTAACCACCAAGTTTGTAGAACCTAGAGGAAAATAGAAAGATTTAAAATACTTGCAGATGTGAGTAGGGCTCCCGGGATCACAAAGACTGAAGCAATAAGAAATGTAAGAACGAGCCACAAAGATAAATGGAAAGAAGTGCTGGCACGACAAGGCAAAACTTTGGTTCAAAAAGTTTGAAGATGCTGTGAATAGTGTATATTTTCAACGCCTACATGAAACCGTAAATTAAAGTGAGTCGGAGAGTTTAGCGGTGTACACACCTGCAATTGGCTACACATGAAGGATGCTAGCTGAGCCAGTGGACACGTCATTAAAAAACATTCTTGAAGTCTGTTGCGGTATTCTGTACAGACGGTATATTTTTTCACCCCGTACTTTTTCTTGAGCTGTGAGCAACCTAGTAACTTAACAATCCAAGTGGTGCCTGGTTCCAAACATGTTATGCATATAACAAATATTACCAATCAAATAAATTTGATTCAGATCATTTTGTGGCATATACTGTGATAACCAACATAAATCAGTGAGTTAGATGAGAAAAAAATTAAATAAAACATTCTCAATTTTATTTATTTTAAAGTCATTTTGGCTGGAGTATTTAAAACTAAAATAAACTAATCTTGGCAGATATTTAAAATGAATGGACACACTTAAATTTTAAAATGTCTATACACTCAGTGATTTTTCTAATTTCAATGTACAATTAACATCGGGAAATGCACCCCGCATTCACATAAAATGAAACTCGGGAAATGGCAGTATTCATTTTACATAAAGCGGATTGATACAAAAAGAGAAGAATAGAAGATCCTAAGCAAGGTTTTAAATAGTATTCAGTTAACTGCGAACATCTTTTACACACTTTCGAGAAGAAATATTTTGTTTTGCNACCGGGAAATGCACCCCGCATTCACATAAAATGAAACTCGGGAAATGGCAGTATTCATTTTACATAAAGCGGATTGATACAAAAAGAGAAGAATAGAAGATCCTAAGCAAGGTTTTAAATAGTATTCAGTTAACTGCGAACAGCTTTTACACACTTTCGAGAAGAAATATTTTGTTTTGCTAACAAATTGTTTAGTTTGTGTGCAAACGTGAACTTAANTCTTTTACACACTTTCGAGAAGAAATATTTTGTTTTGCTAACAAATTGTTTAGTTTGTGTGCAAACGTGAACTTAAATGTGTTCAATATAAATAACTCTGTACACATAAGATATGGAACTTTTCCATATTCCCCGTAGTATTGTATTGTTCCTGTAGCAGTTATCATATTAACGTCACGTGTTACGCTTGATCCTTCAAACATAAAAATAAATCAGCACAAATCATTTGTAACAGAGAGCAGCAATTCAACNCACGTGTTACGCTTGATCCTTCAAACATAAAAATAAATCAGCACAAATCATTTGTAACAGAGAGCAGCAATTCAACTATTTCAACATAATATAAAATGGAAAAAATCCCTTGCGAGGCTACTGTATAAAAGTAACATATATACACCCCACCTTCTTTTTAAAAAATTGGGAAGTTAAAGAGTGAGTGAATATTTGCAACTCACNAAAGTAACATATATACACCCCACCTTCTTTTTAAAAAATTGGGAAGTTAAAGAGTGAGTGAATATTTGCAACTCACGTACTTCGGTATTTTTAATCTGTGTTCTAGTCTCGCAAAAAACTAAATATTTTATCTTTTTGAAGAAATTATATATGTATATATATGTATGTGTATATGTATATACATATAAATATATATATATACATATTCGTAACTCCTCGTCATAAATAGGAAATGAAAATTTACGCAGAGATTCAGTGAATTCAAGTAAATCTCTAGGAAATTTTCGGGAGGTTCGTTATTGACAAAAAATAAAAAATCTCTATGATTTTGCAAAATTATCTGGCTAAATTTTTACGAGTAATTCTAGTAATTTCATGTAAACATTTTCTAATAGTTTTTAGGTATTTGGCACATTTTTTTTAGCGTTACCGAAAGATGTACGAGGGCAGAAANGTAAACATTTTCTAATAGTTTTTAGGTATTTGGCACATTTTTTTTAGCGTTACCGAAAGATGTACGAGGGCAGAAATAACAAAATAAGCAAAGCTATAAAAAGTGCTTAATTAATCGTCAGCCATCTTGCAAGCAACAGTAAAGTTTGACGTNTAACAAAATAAGCAAAGCTATAAAAAGTGCTTAATTAATCGTCAGCCATCTTGCAAGCAACAGTAAAGTTTGACGTTAACAGTGGATTACTAGCACAGTTTAGTTATAAATCTCACGCATCCATGTCACGAGCTGCGCTCGAGATAGGAAATTTAATGTTTGCACCAAGAAAATGAGTTTGCATGTAAATTCTTTGCCATTGCTGGTGTACTTTTTTCATTCTTATGTTTTTTGCGTTGGCGTTTTCAAAGGCTCGTATGCAGAATATATTACTGAAAGTCTTAGCATTGTTCGTAAATCAGTTCTGGTATTCTTGTGCAACACGTGTAGTAAAAATACAGAATAATAACAAAATTATAATCCCAGAAGTTCTCAAAATTAACAGTGTCTATATAAAACTATTTTAGAGCACTTTCTATAATTTTTTACTAATACATAACAAATTAAGACAAAACATTTTGGTTAAACGCTAACCTAAAAATACTAAAACTTAATAAAAAAAATACTGCAGGAAAATAACATATGTGTACTCTTGCTGGTAATTTGTCATATTTTATATTAACAAAACGCAACGCACAAAATACAAAAATTTGTCAACAATATTCTGTAAACAAAATATGCCTCACGTGACAATTTTGTTTAAAAAAGTGCCAATTGTATTGTGTCCTTAGTGAGTAGAGTTTCTTAATCTTTCCCATCCATTCTCCCTTGCCTGAAGGAAGAAGAAGGCTGCGATAATATGTCAAGGGCCATTAAATCGGAATATTGGACCATCCAACTATTCGCCGCACCATTTAAAACGCCGTTCTAGCGCAACGCCTAATGAAGATATAATCGTTCGCGACGCTGTCCTGATGTCTACTTAAAAAATTGAAGTGTTTTATGTTGAAAATAGACGCTTTTAAAGTTACGTATTCAATTTTACGACTTGGAGAATGATTCTAGCCATAACATCAATTACCTTCTTAACTTTCTTTTTCTTTTATTTTCTTTAACGCATAAACTCGTCAAACCATCTGGTAGAGAATTTCCAGGTTTCAGTTTGTTCGTGTTGGCGACTTTGAATAAAAAATAGCAGTTAAGTTTAATAATTGCTGCAGCCTTGATTTTGCACTTCGAATGCACAACCTTAATACAGTTCCGTTAAGCAGTATAAAGTGATTTGTTATCACACATCATAAATACACTACAAAGTTTCAAGTATTGATGTTTTGGCCAAACTGCAAACAAATAAAAGTTTCTCCTTTGCAGTCACTGAAAAATAGTGTCTTCAGTAACTAAATTTTGCAGATTACATCTACTGGTTTTAATGACAGTTTCATAGCTCAAAGCACGATCTCAGGGCAAATCTGCACATTCGTTTATTGTCCTATCGTATTAAGTGACCCCTAATAAACAGAGTAGTTAATAAGATCGCCAAATTCCCGTGTTATTTTCGTACGCATTACATATAGGGCCTGAATTAAACGTATTTCTAAAACCATCAACAAAGCGAAAACAAGTAAAAATAACAAATACGCTAATAATTCATGTTTGGTACACACTGTGGTCAGTTTCCCCAACATTGGATTGTGACGAAAAAGTTTTCCAACAAAAAAATTGCGTTAGAGTATATCCTTATGTTGTTTCAGTCCGTTAAAATTCTAGACGTTATTTTAATATCTGTATTTCAAACTATTCTAAGAGTGTTACGTTTCACGATCCAATATGAGCCAGTGTTAACAGTTTAGTTATTTACGTTTATCAACTACAGTTTTGTGAGCCAACATGAGCGAACATTACAGTTCGTTACAAATATTTTTTTAATGGGCAAAGAAAATTTTTTGATGCACTTGCAGCATTACTATATTATCTACTGAACCAAATACGTTACTTTTCCAAGCCCTTAGTTTTCTCCATCCTCTACAATTGCACCATCTGTGACTACATCAATTCCAAGTTGCCTTCGCCCCATCAGGATCATGTAAAACAAAGGGATGATGTGTCTGCTTGGTGTGTTCGTCACCATGCCTGCGGAGCTGAGCTATGACGTATTCCATCTGCGATCTCTTGAGAATATCACCAACAAATTCGTCTCTAAATACTACTTCAAATGCTCAGGTTACTCTGAACCCACCATCAAATGCATTGCAAAATTTGACTGCATAGCCCTCAAGCCACACCTCCGCCCAAAGGACTTCAACAAGACCCACCAGCTACTCATGAACTCCTCCTCCTCTTTCTCCTTTTCCTCCTCCACGAACACTCCGCAGATCCTGAACACAGGAAATCTCGTAGGAATCAAGAGAATACCTTTGCACCTCGGTACTTATATGACGAAGGTGTCTTCCACCACCAAGCGATGATCTTCATAACCATCTCCATCGACATCTTCGACATTCAAAAACCATCATTTCAAGACCTTTAATTAATGCGCGTAGTTTATTAACATAATTTTTTTTTTTTTCAAATTTGTCTATTTGGTTTTGCATTTTTTTTTTTTTTTGCTTTCACATATTTACTTTAATATTTTATTCTATCTTTAAGTCGAGTACGTACCTTTCCCCTCATTTAGCGTTCTTGACAGGCCAGTTAACCTGTACGGGTAGAGATACCATATTATATATTGCCCTAAAACGAGGTAAAAGTGGGTCAGGTTAGCTTTACATGCTAGTAATCAGACAAACCCATTTAAAGATCACGGTGCAGGCCACTGTTTCCCAGTGCATTCTTTCGATTTGCAACTATTATTTGCGTAGTTAAGGTTTTGTATGCGAAGTAAGCATTTTATTGATTGAAAATGTCGAATAAGTTTCACAGTGGAGACGAGTCCTAGAAATGAGCGTGAGTACGACAAAGCTCATATGAAACACTTCAGTAGCGACGCCCGATTTTTGCAACAAAAATGACACTAAGGTAAGATTTCAATAAATTACATGGACATGTGCAGTTTTCCTTTTTTATTGTCCGCGTAAAAAGTAAAATGACTAAATTTTATTTCAATTTATTCACACAGCTCTTATTTACAACATTAAACCATCGAACTCCATTTCTACTCTTGTTATTCTCTGTAAATGCAATATTTAATGTCTATCTCAACTCTAATTAAAGCACTTCTCAGTGTCTCTATATTGGTTACAGTCACTTTATTCACACTCGTTATTTATACGTGTTCAGTCTGTCTATTGCCATCGTTTCAAATGTCTTACACTCACGTGTCCAGTTCAGTAGTCGCGCTCGCCAGCCTCGCTCTCCACTGCACCGATGCTCGCAGTCCGCAGACTTCACTCCCGCTGGTCGCTCTCGCCGCCACTAGTCGCTCTGCTGGCTCGTCGCTTCTTTGTCTTCGCACACCTGTCGCTTAGTGTCGTGCAATCCTTCAACATCTCAGACTCAAAAACTGTCCACTCGGAGGCCAGGCGCGGCTTAAATAGTCTCGGTGGCCCGATATGGAAGGTTCTCCGCATCTCGAGTCTCGCTGAGAAAGGCAAAGACAATGGGCCAGAACATTATCTCAGATAATTGTAGAAATCCAATCCACTAAAGGTCAGGAACGCGCGAGTTGCGATAGGCAACTCTTTGGCAAACCTTTGAAAATCGCCGCGGACTTCTCAAGTTATTTCTCTGTCCTCCTTCGCTCGCTCGCATGGGACGGGCCAATGTAATCGATGCAAAGCAGTAGCGCGTAACAATGCTAATTATTATACGCTTCGGCGAGATTGCAAAGCAAATATCGTAAATTTCTTGTTCTAAAATAAGCTCTTTATTGTAATGACTACAAAGCAATTTAGAGATAATTGACAGCAGCATTTTGCTCACAAATAATGAGGCAGGGTGCAATTTGACAAAATATCACGTACGTAATTTTGTTCTATAATAGAAATTTACGCATGCCAGTAAGAAATATATTTGCACGTTAGTACAAACATGTTAATGCTTGAGTAGGGACACTGATACACGTGTAAATATTTCCTCGCAGCGTATACTTCAATGTTCTACGTATACCAGTAGCTTTCATTTAATGACTGGCCGCATTGCCTTTGTAAGAAAGCATAAACTTACTCGATTACACCAGGACAGTAAGTTTAACGCTGTACTGAACGTCAATGCCACGTAAATATTAAAACAACCAAAACCAAAACAAGAACATATATATTAAATAAGTTAGTCGGAGATGCGATATGTCGTGTAATATTTCCGTTGAAATGGGCATCTCTCTGCTTAACCCGACTTCCTAGTAAAATGTTTTGAGGCCAGCGTTTTCAAGTGCATGTGGCCAAGGCCGCTTTACATCACTGGAGCAAGCTCCTCAGCGTGGGGGCAGTACAAGCCCCGTGAGGGGACCTTGTCCACCCATGTGTCTTGCATTTGAAACGAGACGGAGAAGAGAAGCTAACACCCTCCCCCCCCCCAATTTTTGTCTTGAGTCTAGCTCGTTTTGATGCTAGGGCAAGCTAGGTGCGTGGAAGAAAGTACTTTTCGTCATTGAAAAACTTTTAAACCCAACTCTCTATTCCTCGGATACAATTAACACAATTGTTTTCAAAATGCCACTGCAAATCAGTTGTTACACGATACAGTACCGCTGTGATTGTATTTTCTTAGTTGAAAATATTTTACTGTCAAAAAAGAGAGAAAAAAGGATTAATGACTGTAGGGAAATGCAAAATAAAAAGTAGCAACCATAAACTTTTGCCTCAGAAAAAAGTGTTGTGTTATTTGCTGAAAATATTTCAGACATCAAGACCAAAAAACTGCAAACTCTTTGTTAGTGTTGCATATATACTTTTAGTTGACTATTGATTTAACTAGTATAAAATTTTGTGTTTTTTTTCGGTTTTTAAATAATTAAACAGCTAACCTTTAGTTACCTTATGTTAACTGTACACCAAACATTGAAATATGTTAAATAAATCACGAAACTTTACTTACGTACCTCATTATATAAGCACAGAAAACATTTCAGTTATCATTTTAGACAACGTGGAAAACCCAAAAATTAAAATAGTTTCATAACAGGATNAAACGAGCAGATTTATTTATTCTGTAAGTCGTCTCCCAATTAGTCTGCTAGCAGAAAAGTGGAATTGGTAAAGTAAAATAAAATAAATCTTTGAAAAATGTATAAAGATCTTAGGATTTATTTTTGTTCATATACAATTAGGTTAAAAGTCAACACCTTGTGTTTGCAAAACGTAATTTTGCTACACAGAATAAATTTACGCGACAGAGATGTAATATCTCCTGTTGCATACATAAAAAATACTTACACACTTTTTTATACAATCACAAAAAACATTTCAATTATCGATGTAGACAACGTGGAAAACCCAAAAATTAAAATACTCTTATACAGTTTCATAACAGGATATCTTTAATNCAGAACTGCCTGCCTCTGTTGAGTAGAATTTAGTGCTCCTGACTCCCGAATCAGAGATTGTGGATTCAAGTCCCAAAACGAGCAGATTTATTTATTCTGTAAGTCGTCTCCCAATTAGTCTGCTAGCAGAAAAGTGGAATTGGTAAAGTAAAATAAAATAAATCTTTGAAAAATGTATAAAGATCTTAGGATTTATTTTTGTTCATATACAATTAGGTTAAAAGTCAACACCTTGTGTTTGCAAAACGTAATTTTGCTACACAGAATAAATTTACGCGACAGAGATGTAATATATCCTGTTGCATACATAAAAAATACTTACACACTTTTTTATACAATCACAAAAAACATTTCAGTTATCGATGTAGACAACGTGGAAAACCCAAAAATTAAAATACTCTTATACAGTTTCATAACAGGATATCTTTAATNATTATCGATGTAGACAACGTGGAAAACCCAAAAATTAAAATACTCTTATACAGTTTCATAACAGGATATCTTTAATTTACGAGAAAACAAAAATTTCACTTTTTTACCGCCGTGTCCACGGCAGCACCACTACCGCACCACGCAACCGACGCATCGCCTGAATACATACGAAACGCTAGGACTAAGGTGGAACGAGGGAAATATTTCGTACGATCATATTCCGACAATGCTGGACTCTGCCATATTTCCCTATTACCCGGTGTACTCGTATGTGATTGGAAGACGCCAAGAGTCGGCGATTCGCAATGCGTGCCCCATCGGAACGAACTTTATATACTTTCACAAGCATTGTCCCAGCCGACCCGCCGTTTCAACAGCTCATCAGGACGCACGCCACTAGTCTTCAGAAGTGCAAAAATCAAAGATATGTCTGTATTCCGTGCAACTCCGAAACCCTAAGCCTGTGGAGTTATGATGACCCGTGGTACGGGAGGCAGTCCCGTATGTCTTCGTCCTGCTGCAGATAGGTCAGCAAATACTCGAATACGGTCAAAAATTCGTAAGGTGCGTAAACCGGGAGAAATTATTTTGGCAGGTACGGTTAACTCTACCCGTTTGTCCAAGACACTAAGCGAGCACACCCTTCCAAATGCCAAAATGGTCTAATTGATTTTATAGCTGCTCGGACAACGTGCGTACATTTCTAAGAGCTAGAAAAATAACTGACATCCCTATGGGGCTTGGGGTGCGTCTTATAAAGAATTTTTGAGGGGAAAGAAATAGTCCGCCCTCGCGATTAAAGCAGGTCGCCGATTGGTGGGAACGAAGGTTTCCTAAAACACCCTAGTAATTAGCCAATGAGAAACATTGGTGGAGCAACTAAATATATTGGAAGGGGTTGGAGGGGAACTGACTAATTGGTAGATCAAAGGTTTCCTAAAACACCCAAGTAATTAGCCAATGAGAAACATTGGTGGAGTAATTATTTATATTGGAAGGGGGTTGGCAATTAGCCCATGAGAATCAGGGGTGGGGCAATTGGTCATATAAATATATTGGAAGGGGGTGTGGAGGGTGTCAGTCGTCTGCTGGGTGCAGTGCTGGAGACATTCACCAGCAAAGTAAAGAAATTAAAATGAAAGAAACCATGATGGCGGTCGAACGAAGATGAGAGACACTCCAGTAATGTATAAACAAATGACAAACAAAAAAAAACCAAAACTGCGGATGGTGGCTCTGAAGCCTACCAAGATGGCGAACTGCATCAACCAATATGGAGGACTGCACAAACCAAAATGGTGGACGCTTGCACCTTCCATGATGGCGGACGGTGGCTGTGACGCCTACTGAGATGGTAGAATGCACTTACCAAGATGGCGGAATGACTATGGCAGAAAGGTGTTGGGCATCTCCGGAAATTTAAGTTTTTTTTTAAATATTGTCTTTTAATTTTTTTTATACGTTTTTAATATTTGTGGAAATTTTTTTTAAAAATATTTTTTGGGATTGTTTAAATTTTTGGATTTTTTTTAGATTTTTTGGATTTTCTTTGTTTTCAAGGTCAAAGGTCACCGAGTCTAAGGTCAGGGTCAAAGTAACCTAGATCCGGGATGGCCATAGCACGAACAGCTCCGACGCTCAGGTCCCAGGTCCCGATGTGCCAAAGTCCTCATAATGCCTCTACTTGAGAATTAAGCTTGCAATGACTCGAAATATTTTATTCCGAAACCAGCAATGACTTTTAGCATTAACTGCTTTCAATGGAAAATTTATCAGCGATTTGATTTCCCGCCCACAGAACACCGATGAATATCGTTTACATTACGGTCTTGAAAATGATGAGAGATTACTTTTGACATGCGCGCATTTTTTCGCCGACAGCCAGATCGATTATGAGTTGTGAACACGTTATCATCTCGGCTTCTTTGCATTTGGATTGCAATAGGGATAGTTTCATACTATTAAATTCTTCGGCAGTAACTCTAAAGTTATTACGTGCAAATACATCCAATGCAGCTAATTATATTTAATTATATGTAATCAGTTTTTCAATCCTACTCTGGAAAAATAAACTCTACAACGAACGAATGTATTTTTTTTACATGTGTGAAGACTATGCCATTTTGACTGTTACCGTTAAATATGTATGTGTTGCTGCATTAACATTTGAGATATATTTATTTTTCCTTAATATCATTTTTACTAGAGAAAATTGGATCTACAAATACAGGCACTAACATTAATTATTTGTGAAAGTAGGAGAGAAGGAGTTGGTTTTGAGAATATCTCATTACTTACACATTTGTAGAAACTGGTCAATAAAATGACAAGGTCCGAAACATATCAAGATTAGGTAACCAAACTCTTCATTAGACGTTAAGACAGAAAACTTTTCTGTGCTCTTGTAGACTTATTTCGATGCTTTGATGCATGGTAGGCATTCACTTGTTCGCTTTAAAACTAATTAATCAATTCAAACTTGTATTTAAAAAATGTTAAATTCGAGCGCCAATACATTGTATTTCATATTGTGTTCCTGTATGCACTGGCCGTTTCCAGCAAAATGAATATACTTAAAGTTATTGATAGTTTATTCCTTAACGACTCCTTAAAAAGGTTAATTAGAACTGTTTTATATACATGATTTTTTAACTTAAGCCGTTATCGGTCTTCATAACTTTACCAAATATTTATTTTAATGGTTTTAAGATTTTGGATTATTATTTGAAAATAATGCAAATCATTTGAAATATAACAGCGTTGCTAAAGAGTTTAGTTATAAATAAACACAGTTTCTTTTACATTATATTTTAATGACAATTATATTTTGCAGATAATCGTACCGTAGACAGCGAGGTCATTACGAGAATTATCAGAAAGTCAACAGATGAAGGAACAAGGATGATATTGGTCATTGTCTTAATTCGAGAGTCATCGGCATTCGCCAGGCGTGATATCGTATAAACACGAAAAACCGGAATCTTGGTGACCATTCCAGGTTTAGAACCAAGCTCCTTTCTATTGCGAGCACAGTTTTACTTTGCGCTACTTCATTCGTGACCCCTTATCATGGGATGTTTGCTGCAGTTAACCAACGCGTTAGGGGAACACGTACGTTGACCATCATAATAATTATCGTACCGTGCAGTTTGGTACTTAATGACTCATTTGAACCTATATGCATGTTCAAGCGAGATCTACAGCGACATGGCATGTTAGTATGTATGCACAACANGTACGTTGACCATCATAATAATTATCGTACCGTGCAGTTTGGTACTTAATGACTCATTTGAACCTATATGCATGTTCAAGCGAGATCTACAGCGACATGGCATGTTAGTATGTATGCACAACACACTATTGTGTAACTTTAATAAATTTCCTCTTTAAGGAGAACATTCCCCAGCCATAAAAGATTCTTGGTAAAAGTCCCTCCTGCATTGCTACCTGCTGGAGCATGAGTTAATTAATCTGTCTTTATACATGTCTGCATGGGAAAAAAATCCTGTGTTGATGGACAAGAAGAAAAACGGGCCAACTCGGTCCCTGAGCGGGCCGCGTCTTTACCGACACCACTGTGGAATGTGGGAAGGCGGTGCGCGTGCGCGCGCAGCGGGTTCAGCTGGACTCAGGACGATCTGTTTCCCCCCTGTGCCAAGACAACTCCTCTACCCCGCCAGCCATACGGCATTTACCTGGTGCGTCACTGGCTTTCACATTCTCCCTCTCCACAACGACAGAAAGGCTAGCGTGTACAGAGCGCAGCACTCACCAGCCTCCTCCCGGCAAGTACAAACAATGTCTTACGTAAATGAATTCTTAGCGGACACATTAAGTTTTGAATTATTGGTTTTATTAATCAAGTTTCAATCTATGTTCTGATAACCCCCTAAACATACAAACCTACAGGATTAAGTGTATAAAATGTACGAAAGTTGTCGATTTTCGGCCTTTGTTGTCACTTAATTGTGCTTTTGATTTATGCTCGTAATTGTGGTGCGCGAATGGCACATATTTCTGTAGACACTTGCATCACTACCTAAATGTTTANTTGATTTATGCTCGTAATTGTGGTGCGCGAATGGCACATATTTCTGTAGACACTTGCATCACTACCTAAATGTTTACTAGGAATTCCCCTTAAGGTAAATGAGACGCGACACTTTCATTACCACTGCCGAAACTGTTGTTCATTTATGTGTACTCAGTCGGTCTTGGATGCTAAGTCTCTCAGAACACAGCTTTTTTTTCCTAATTGACTACAGCATTCTGAGAAAAATTTCTTGTTGACTGGGCTAACACATGTCTCGATGAGCACTAAGAGCTGATTGATGACCTNCAGCATTCTGAGAAAAATTTCTTGTTGACTGGGCTAACACATGTCTCGATGAGCACTAAGAGCTGATTGATGACCTGGAGATTCACCATTTTCCTGACAGTTAAGGCCATTCAGCCACCACAAAACCAGACTGATTATTTACGGGATTATTAAGTATTCTCAGTTGATAGCGTTATAACATGGTGTCAGCTCTGAATAAACAAGTACGCAGAAGAGTGCAAATTAAACCTTTTTGCTGAAAGGGGAAACCTAAAATAACATGCACGTCACTTGTAGTGGAGAGATGGAGAGCAGTGAAAGGATTTGAGCGGCTTTTAACATCGAGGTATTTGAGAGTCGATGAGGGTGAAAAGTAGTGAGAATGGATCCACACCGGAATACAAGGGCGAGGGAAACTGGAGATCCCCGAGAAAATACGCCAGCCAGCGGCATCATCTGACACGATTTCTACATACGAAAATCCGGGAGCGACCCCGCCGGGAATTGAACTTGGTTCGCCTAGATGTGAGGCGAGTAGTCTAAACACTAGGCCACCGCGGTAGTATACGTTGTCTTATATGATACGTAAATAATAATACTGTGGACATATTATGTTAAAATATTCTAAACCAATACTAATCCAATGGTTATAGTTAATTTTGATGATATATTATTATCAGTACAAATTATGTGTAGCCATTGTAAGGTAATCCAACAACGATAACCATACAAACTAATCCAGGATAGAGAAAAATTAAAGAATACGCATGATCATTTTACCTAGGTAAATCAATTTCCCTGCAGTAAAGTAATATCCCTTACATGAGCTAAGAAAAATAATGAGTTAGGGAATTCCCTGACATTCTCTACCCCCTCCCCACGCAATATAATTGGCTGGCACGCAGAGACAAAACAGCGTAACAATTCCTTTGATGTATGGAGACCTCATTTTCTAATTGGCTGCACGATGCTCTGAGAACGGGTGTCGTATCTGACTTGCTACTGTACGCTGCGAAAAGTTCCTTCTCGGCTGGACTGCCGGTTAACTATAGGGTATTCACGGTAAAGTGAGCACTTTTTGAAGACCTCTCATTTGAAATAATAGTCAACAAAAATATTTTATTGTAGCATTAGACGTTAACTTTCGAGTCCGGTGAAAATTATACATTGCGTTAATTACTTACATGGCAATATTTATTTGAAAAATTGGTGGAAGGATAAAAAAAAATATTGACAGGAATAAAGTATCTAGGGTCTCAAAAGTGCTCTCTTTACCGTGAACAACCTATAGTAGGTTACCAGGCATGGAATGCCGAACGGCGTTCCAAAATTTTGCTGGCCAATGACTCTGTTTTGCTGACGTGTGCGGCTGGAGTTAGAGGGATGTAGAGACCCGGGAAATTCGCGGATACATTCGGCGACAAGCTAGACTCCACAATCCTCTTTGTGCTGGAGCCTCAGTTAGTTGTTCATTGGCTGTTGTTCCAGTTTAACCACTGACCAGGTAGCACGGTATTCGGTCCACATTTTCCATGCTGTATCGTTATTGGTCGAAAGTCGTCCAGGGTGTCTATAACAATCCAATAAAAGCGAAACTCCGTGGTACGTGTGGATATAGTTTAACTTGTCATCAAATGAACTCACTAAATTTCTGGGTCTCTCGGCATAAGTGGCTTTTTATCTCTGTATTCTCTAGTACTTTGTGATGCTAGGCTAGACNCTAAATTTCTGGGTCTCTCGGCATAAGTGGCTTTTTATCTCTGTATTCTCTAGTACTTTGTGATGCTAGGCTAGACACCACAGTAATGTAGCTGCTCGAGAAGATGTTCGTTCATTTTATGCTTACATGGTGAGTTCTCTTTCTCCACTACTCGGCAAGACGGAATGAAGCCAACCTGGTAACAAATAATTGCTATTGTTTCACTTTATTGGCCTGTTATATTGCAAGGCTGAGATTAATGGCTGAAGAATCTAAAAGGCTCTAACAAAAATTGTCCCTTTCATTATAGTATATTCGAGGTTTCTTTACACTTTTTGAATTAAACATTTGAAAAAACATCCCTTGTATGACATGCTTGGTTGTTCCTAAATATGCGATCGGTCACAAGCGTTTTATACTTGTGTTAACATAAAAATGCCATATTTTTGGTTAAATTAAATGTTCACTTGTATTTTATCTGTAAATTGCAATATTTTAATTATCGTATTTCTGTTTCGCCTCTTGTTAATCTAAGTATTTAAGTATGTTATTTTTGCTCATTATGTTTTTCGTATGTGTACATATTTTATACCTGGTTAAGTATAAGAGAAAGCGTTGGAGCTTTAACTTTGCCAGTATAAATAAAGTCGAAATAAATAAATAATCAAATAAAGACAGAGAGAAAATAGGTGTATTGGTAACGCTTATTGAGAATAATAAATAGTTAGTAAGCAAAATATTATTACACTGAGTGCGCACGAATGCGATGCGTTGGCCCACTGGTGTAATTGTCTAAGCTTTATTTGCATGAGGCGTAGGAATATTCTGAAAGTAGACCTTTAGCAGGGATTCAGAAAAGTGGGAAGTAATAGTAAATGGGCTATATGAACGTGACACTTAGCACAAATGTTTTTCTTCCATCAATATTTATCACGTAAGCCTACGAAAACAAAGTAAATACTCTTTTTTGTTTTTGTATTAAATTGTGGTAAAACCCGAACTGACTGTTGCATACAACAGCAATCACAA
>NQII01000245.1:960397-1007787 GCA_002778355.1 Clitarchus hookeri | reverse complement strand
TTAAGAACGCTGGCTGACGGGGGGGAGGGGGGGAAGGAGGGAAGGGCAGAAGTGTAAATTATCGACTGACCAGCTCCATGGTGTTGTGGATAGCGGTGTTTTATTCCATCCAAAGAATCCTGGTTCGCTTCCCGGCATCAAGTTGTTCGTAGTTCTAGCACTCATCATACTGCAGAAGGCAATGGTCAACCATAAAGGTTTCATGATAGACTACGCAAGCACACATACGAAACGCTCCAGTTCTTCTGATCTGAGCGTATCCATTCGCTGATTGGCTGTGCGAGGCACTGGGAATGGGCTTCGTGTCTGACTGGCTACTGCGTGCGGTGAAAGATTCCCTATTGGCTGGGCTGCCGTGTGGAAGTAAGTTACCAATCACCAATTAGCGAACGGCGGCTTTCCGATTTTTTGTTGTTGGTCAGTGACGACATTTTGCTTGCGTTCGTAGCTTGAGTTCGCTGTACAAGCGACTGTTTTACTTTTAATGTTTCCCATATAAACAGTGATCAGCTGTGAGCAGTGCGAATTATACACATACCGTTTTCGACAATTCGCATTACTGACTCTTCACGAGTGTATGCTATACACGCTTGTCAGTTAGCTGCTGACACTAGCACAGAATAAGTACATAGAAAGTTGTTGGTAACTCCAACCGCGCACGTACAACACCTTTTCAAAAAAGCGCTAGGTTNTACAAAAATGCGCTAGGTTGTCTGCCAATCAGTGCTTAGAGTGTAATCTGTTTTTCAGATGCTAGCAGGTATTACAGGAAAACATATATGATAGTAGTTAGAAATAGTATGTTCCGCATCACCTGGCGTCCTGGCAGGGACCTGGAGACGAGACGACCGCCATATAGGATGATGTCACAAAGCAACCTCCTGCTCTATCATTCCTTGCTGACATCGGTCATGTTGTATTTCCCGTTCCGCTCTGTCATTCCTGGCCAGTGGCGACCATCTTGGATGTCCGTACTTCATGCTTTTGAATTCCGCATGGAGGTTTACTTAGTGTCCCGATCTCCTTTATTTTCTCACACTCTCTCATTACTTCCTGCCAGATGTCCCCACTACATGCTCTTGCATTTTGCATGGAGGGTTTTCTCTGTGCTATCCCTCCCACATGTGGAGGATTTCCTCTGTCCTCTCCCACCCAGGTACCCACCATAATTCCAGGGTTTTCTCCGTGCTATCCCTCCCAGGTCCCCATCAGAACCACAGGGTTTTCTCCATGCTATACCTCCCAGGTCTCCACCAGGATGCCAGGTTGTATCCCAGGGTGTTGCCTTAGAGTTCCCCCAGTCTCCTTCCTGTCTCTCATCCGTTCTCGATGTCACCACTTCATGCTATTGCATTCTGTGTGGGGGAGATTTTCTCCATGCTATCTCTCCTGGCTCACCAAAAGGATGCCAGGTTCTAACCCTTGTGGTCCTCCTGGTCTCCTTCCTGCCTCTTGTTCGTTCTCCCCCCATCGCCTCCCGTGCCCTACCCCTCCCTCCCCTCGTAAACAAAATAAGGCGAAGCGGACTATACACATTACCTTGCTGCACGTGGGCCGGAACGTAGCCAGCACTTGCGCGCGCGCGGGAAATATTTTCGTTCTGTAACAACCTGCAGTATATTAATTAGCCACATACGCAGCAGCAGCAGCAGCAGCATGGTTGCCCTCGATCTTACCACCACCGCAGCATTTCCCTCGTACTTTACCAAAGGATAGAATGTATAAAATATTTATAAAAAAATTGATAGCATGAAAAAAAATACTGACAGTCTACACAGTACCTCGACCACAGTCTTACATGTACATATATATAAGAGCAATAATAAACGAAAAAATCTACAAAATTAGTCTTAAAAATGTCAACCTAAGGTGAAACGAACTATACCGAGCGCACGCACACCTAAGCCAGCGTGGGGTGGAACACTGTATACACACTACCTCGCATGCATGGGCTACCAGAGCCCACCATCACAACGGGAAAGTGTAGAACATCTAAAAGCAGTAGTAGCGTGAGGCCTACACGCTCATATAGAGCAATAATAATGGAAAAAAATTAGCATTTTAAAAGACATCAAACTATAACATAAACGAAACTACGACTGCAAAAAAAAAACAAACAAAGAAACACTTACCAGCCGACGACAACGACTGCAAAGATGCTGATGACGAGTCCAGCACAGGAGTTGATGCTGCCGAGGTCCAAACCTGACAGCTATTCGACAGACTAAGTCAGTTAGTCAGTCGTTCTGTTAGTTGTTGGCGTTTGAGTCACCTCTACCTCCTTCAATGTTCTTGTTGTCCTCAGTATCCTCATCACTATTACCACCGCCATCATCGTCATCGTCACTGTCACTGGTTGCAGCCAGTTCCGCCTGGAGGCCAGCCACACCGCACGCCACAAGGTCCAGAATACCATGTAGCAACATATTACCCTCCTCGCAAACCACATGAGCCCTCGCATGCTCAGCGCGATCCGCGAAGAGCATGCCCTGCAGAGCAGACAATGCCAAGTGGGTATCATGTAGCTCCATGTTATTGCAGACCTGAACTGCTGTACCCACCCACTGTGCCTCCATGGCTGCCCGCTGCACCTCGGTATTCTGGTCGAGGGCAGCCACGAATTCCTAGACTGTGTCGGCATGAGCATTGCCGATGGCAACACCGACATCACCATCCACATCAGTGTCGTTATCAATAACCTCGTCATCGCCGAGGCCAGCGAGGTTCGCGAAGTCATCTTCGAAGTCACCTGCCTCCTCCGGGAGGCACTCGAATGTGTCCACCTCGGACGAGACAGGTGACATTGGAGCCTCTGGCAGCGGTGCCACGATGGCTATGGGATGTGACACAGCCAACCATGGGGCTAGCAAAGACCACCACCGTGACCTTGATGCACCCCTGTTGTGGTGGCTGCAAGGGCGGACATTTGGCATACTGTCCTCGTTAGAGTCGTTGGCGTCATCGATAGGTGGTGGAGAGGCTGTTAACAGCCCCCTGTCGAAAGCGCAGTGCTTGTCGGCTTTGAGGCTGTGCGACGCAGCAGCCTCAGACTTATCAAGTGCCTGGTTGAGCCTGTATTCGTGCCTTATATGTTGGTCTACCATCATGTGCACGCCCGAAATTGAAATGTTGACACGACTTGGCGAACAGAAAGAGATAACGGAACATGCAGACCTTCCTACCAGCTTCAAAAACACACATGCAGCAACAGCTCCCAAAAAATAAAAACAACAGTCAGTATCTCAGTCCAAGAATACAAAATTATCAGACCCCTGCTTGCTACCAGAAAAAAGTAACAAAACAAAAGTGAGACCTCAGCATGAGAAAGATGCGGCAGAGGATGCATAGAATGAATAAGTGGTGACCTAACCGGGNAACAGTGGCTATCGCCATCCCCAGACCCCATCCAACCTAGACCCATTAATTTTTAAAGCAGTGACACTCACCGTAATATAAGTATAAAGAATACCTCGTATGGCAACTGACAGAATGGGAATTGATATCATAAACTAATTTTATTGTTGAGGCACAGACAGTCATCCCGCACCATCACTACATAGTATAAAAGGAAGTCCCTGGTGCGCATCTGTCTGTCTGTATGACTGCGCTAATCTCGAGAACCACTGAACGGATTTGGATGTGTTTTTTACTGTCATGATATGCATTTATCGAGGAATGTTTGCGTGCATTAAAAAAATCGCCCTAGCACTTATAGATGCTGAGCATTAACGGTATTAGTGAATCAAGTCGGGAAAAAAGTTCGCCACCAGCACGCTCTCATGGAATACGCTGCCTAATCTTTTAGAGATATAACAAATTCATGTATGAAAGAATTGTGTAAAATTAAATGATCTACAAAAAAGTCAGTGGTAGCATACATCCATTTTAATAGATAAGTAGCAATAAGAGTATTTACAATTTAAATTATGCAATAAAAAAATGTAAAATTTAGTTTTCTATAACCATAAAGAACTTAATATTTATTAAAATAAATTAATTCATAATTAAAACAGTGTAATGTTCATAAGAAATGTCCTATACAGAATACAATTATCGCTAATACTTTAATAGTTATAAAGAGTTTTATAAAAAAGTAATTTCTAAAATCGAAACACACACGCACGGACCTATATGCGGGTGGGGGCAGCGGGACTTGAATACAAATAAAAAGTTCAAAAAGTTATCTCATTGAAGGTATTATTCAAACTGGCTGCGGTACTGGAGAAACTGTTTTAATACCTAGAACACTAATGCTTCCCTTAGATATGCCTTTTAATTTAAAAAAAGTCAAATTTCCAATAAGAGTTTGTTTTGGTATGATCATTATAAGGCACAGGGTCAAACACATAATGTGGCTAGAGGGGATTTGAGTGGAGCATGTTTTTCACACGGACAACTATACATAGCCCTTTCGCATATCACGTCAAACATAATTTTTTTTTGTGCTGGCGGTCGGAGGTAAAACAATTAATGTTGTTTACAAATAAATTTTCTAAACCCTATTCATATAATATTGTTATATTAGAGATGTATGAATGTGGATAAAGCGAAGAAGGTAGGTAGGTCAGGATCGTGGTAAATGGAGGTCCATAATGTCTGCCTACCCTTCTGGGAGACAGGCATGATGTGTATGTATGTATGTATGTATGTTATATATTATAGTAGTTTACTAATTTACTATCATACAATATTGTAATTGTTTTTTCCAATTTATTTAATAGTGTATCGCTTTAAAAACCTAATTGTACCTGGGAGAAGCCAGGCCGGGTCGCTAATAAATAATAGTAAACCTCCCCCCAGCTCTAATTCTATCAACGAGCACTATGCCCCATTCCACAGCTTTGGCTAGCCATAATTAATTTTAAACATCACCGTGTTTATTCCCAATGCTACGCCTCAATACATTACCTTTTACTGTCACGCTGTCATGATTTTTCAACTAGCATACGAAATTGAAAGATAGCAACTGTAGCCCAGATGTTGCCCGTTCATGGCCCCAGACGACTAATAAATAACAGCCGAGTGGCCGCAGTCATCTAAACAAATGTTCAGTATTCACCCTACATCTGTAAGACTGGGATATACCCAGCAGCTGTGCAATCCCTGCTCCTCCTCCAGCCTGGGAAATAAACACATGAGCATGTAACACACAGAGGGAATACAGTGTATGAAAAAATGTACACAGTACAAGTTCATATATGTTTTCTTAGAATGAATTTATTTATACTTCAAAAAATACATTAAACTGTGGCACATACAGGCTCGATTACACACCTCTTTCAATGCTACGTGGGTCCAATTACACATAAGTATGCACCGACCTTGGTGCTCAACAATTGTGTCACGAATAGAACCCTAATCATATCACAAAAAGCTGACTGCCTCGTCTGCGAAGAACCTTCTCAACTAAATAGACGTCGGGAAACATAGTTGTCATGATCTCTTGTTCATAAAATCCGTCCTTCAGCTTGTCACCATTCAAGTCGACGAGATTATACGCCCGTAGTTCATAATGATGAATCTTTTCAATCCTGTAGATCTCGGAGCTCCAGTTCAGAGTGAATGATTTCGTAAATGTTCCCTTCACTCGTGTTATCCATACATAGTCACTAATATTATCTTTAGCCTTGCATGTCCAAATTCTTCACATTTTTTAACACAATCGACAGCATAGGGTCATCCTTAACATCCACTGGCTGCACATGGTTGGTGGAGTATTTGTAATGATTGTAAGCTGATAACAAGTGAGGCAGCATCTCTAGTCAATTGTAACTTCCTGCAAATCCCATTCTTCAGAGGGCACTTAAATCGTTCCACGATGGAGGCCTTCTTATCACCAAATGTACTGTAGTGATTAATTTTATTCGCAGCCATTAGCGAACAGAATGGAGGATTGTAGAATTCTCTGCCAATATCTGTCTGAATATTGTTAGGCAGGCCCTTATCTTGTAAAACTGTCTTCATCGCATTGGTCGCATCAAGGCCTCGTTTCCAGCGAACTTGTACTGCCCATACATATTTATTAAAACAATTTATTACAGTCAACATCTATCTATAGTCCTTATTAACAGCAGCATACAGGATAATTTCAACTAGGTCAGCCTGGTACAAGTTATCTCAGCTCAAAGACGAGTACTTTTCACCTGCGATAATTATGGCACACAAGCCGGTGAAACTAAGCAGTGATTTGTGCATGAGACATTGTTCATGCAATTCTTCTAAAAAATTCACAATTTAGTTCATGTGGGAATTTTTTCCAGCTTGCTGAGATGCAATTAGCAGCTGTAGACATGTTAAGAGCTCATTCACATCGCCCCAGAATACATACTCTAGCTGACTGCCTCCATCAAGCTTCGAAGTCAGACCCGAGCTGCTCGCTAAGCAGACATCCGGAAAAAGGTTGGCAACAATGCCGAATTTCGGATGTGTGTCATCCTTTTAGCGCTGTTGGAAGTAGCATTGTCTGCCAAATGTGCACTCGTGAGGCTAAGTGAATGCTTGTACTGGCAAAGGGCCTCCCATGAGAATCCACTGGGCTCGCGCTTAAAACACAATTCGTAGAGGCCTGCGGATGCACGCATTGCTTCATCAATCTGTATAAAATCATTTGGTAGGAAAAAATTTTCTTGTTCCCCAAGAACCATTTCTTATTTTGCCTATTAACACCAACGTTCATTCATTAAACCTCGTTGTGTACGAAAACAGGTAAGTGTAAATTGCTGTCATGCACAAGTAAGATCTGTTTTTTTTAATGTTTCAATGTGGCTAGAGGCAAATCATCATCTTCAACAACTGCAGTATCCTCCTCCGGAAGTATCTTACGCTTACTTCCACTCCCGGGTTTCATGTCCAGTTCAGTCTTCATTTCAGCACAGGAAACAGTTTGTTGTAAATTATCTAGCCGAGATGTCAACAGTTGGAAGGCGTCCTCCATTGCAGCATCGATATCCATGCGCGCGCGCTTGGCGAGTAGACACTTATTGTGTAAACTTTCAATTACATGACGTAAATCCTCGGTGGTAGCGGCCATTGTACTAATAGCAAAAGTGGAATGTTCGTGGAATATTCATAGTATACTAGCAAACCCGGCGAACTCCGTTTCGCCACCAGATGGCTTCGTTTTATGCAACATTTTGTTTGNAAATCGGTTCGTGCGTTCTGGAGTTATAGCGTCAGGAAGGAAAACCCGACTTATTTTTATATAGTAGATATATTTAGGCGATGACTCTATGCTCGATCAGCTTTGTAATATTATTTTAAAACGTGGAGATTCGCTCGATGACTGCATCTCGCAAGTAAGAACTCTATTTGATATTCCTCTTAAGATAGTGCTGAGTTTCAATTCCAAGTTGACCACAGTCCCTAACTGAATACTTAAAGGATCCAGCTTGCTAACACCCTCAATCGCAGTTCCTAGCTGAGTGCTTAAAGCATCCAGCTTGCTCACACCCTCAGTCGATGCATTAAGGTGTTCATCCAGTTTAGCAGAAAGGGTGGTAAAAATCTTGTCATCAACCTGCCCAACTACAGCATCGAGCTTCGTCTCCACAGCTGAGAGTTTGTATCCTAAAGTGGCCAGTTTTCCTGCACCATCGCTCGCTGCATTAAGGTTATCCTTCAATGTAGCTGACAGGACAGTAAGAACTATTTTTTTCAACTTGCTCGCCTAAGTCATCGAGCTTTTTCTCCACAGCAAAGAGCTTGCTTCCAAAGGCTGTTGTTTCCCCATTCCGTTCTGCAAAATTAAACTCTATTAAAAAAAAAGCCTAAACAATAATTCTGTAGTCCACGCGAGCGGAGCCGCGGGCACAGCTAGTGTTACATAATTTTAACGATTCGCCAGTTGTTTTCCGAAGAGAAGGACGAGTCTTCTCTTAACAGTCTGTTACAGCGGTTTATTCGATTATAAGACTTGCCTCTGACACAGAAGAATGTTTAACTAGTGTGCACTTAATATTAAATTCTGTTCTTAGACACGAGTACCCTTTCCCCTCTCCCCGTTTTCTCCTGGCTAGCTTCAAAATTAAATTGCAAATTAAAAAAAAAACGGTTGAAAGTAATGTTTTATTTTATGAATACCGTACATATTAATTGGAAATAAGCTGCTATGTAAAAAATACGTTATGTTCACCAAAAACGTAGTTTTAAAAGATATCTTGGGAAAATTCTACAAAAGGTCGACTAGTGCACATAGTTTAATGCTAGTATTTCACTGCAACGTTTCCGCATATGTGTTACATCCTTTTGGAGAAGCGCAATCGTAGATGGCGAAATGTTACAAATTAAGCTGGTATTTGCCCACAACTGTATACTCTCTGTGCACGTAGAAGTAACCAATAACATCCATTGATCTGGGGTATACTGGACATATTGTGAACACTTAATCTGCGAGGCATAAGTACATACCACAGGTGGTGTGACGTCAGCTGCAAAATACGTTGCAGTGTATAACCTGCAAACTGGGAATAAAACATGTGTGGTAACAAACAAAAGCCTAACTTGCAAAGTTTATCATCAATGAATGTAATTACGCCGAGGCCTCGTCAATGAACCATCGATTTTGCATCTTAGGTTGCAAGGCAGATATCGATACTTCGAACCCAGAAATGTCTGTAGGCCGCTTGCTCAGATAGGAATATGCAAAATGGCAAAAATGCCTGTAGGGTGTCTGGCAAGGTGACATACGATACTCCGGAATATAAATTCTAGCAGTTCTACGTAACGAGTGGTAGCACGTGCGTCAGATGGAACCAGTGAACTGTATCGCTCTGTGCGTGTGTCAGAAATAGATAGAGAGAGAAAGAGAGAGAGATAAAGCGAGAGAGAATTCTCTGACTGTTTTCAGAGACTGCTACCATTCCACAGTACATAACGTGTGTGTGTGTNAGATAAAGCGAGAGAGAATTCTCTGACTGTTTTCAGAGACTGCTACCATTCCACAGTACATAACGTGTGTGTGTGTGTGTTCAACTGGAATTTCAACTTATCGCTGTAAAACGTAGAAATTCATGTCGCGCGGCCATGCACAANCGTGTGTGTGTGTTCAACTGGAATTTCAACTTATCGCTGTAAAACGTAGAAATTCATGTCGCGCGGCCATGCACAAAAATACCAAATACAACGGGATACCCGTGATTGTAGTGGGCTTCTTACCACGTGATAATCACCTCGGTATTCATACAGTGGGTTACGCTGGATTTTGAACGCGAACTATATAAGTTCCGACGTCTCTCTCGGAAATTCCATAAACCAACTCCGACAAGGGCACACATTCGCTTATTTGTGGACAGATTCAAGAGAACAGGCAGTTTGCATGATGAACGTCTTGGAGATCACGAGATATCGGCAGACAGTGTAGAAGAGGTACAATTTTGCAGTGATGGGAGTTCAAAAACATTAATACGGTGCTTCAGGAGGGAGTTCAATTTCCCTCGCACCACAGTGTTTAAGGTGCTACGTTTCACTCAAGAAAGAGTGCTTACCATAAATCCGACTGTTACTTAAGCTTGACGGAGAAGATATTTTGAAGTAACACATTTTTTTAATCGACGAAGCTACGGTGCATAAACAAAACAACCTCCTATTGGCATTTGACCGAACATACTCCACATTGAAATGGGAACGTGATGCACTAAACGTAAATGCACGGTTGGGAATGACAAGTCAAATATCTCTGGCTCATTCTTCATGCTGAGAAAAAAATAACGAACACCACATACTTGGACATGTTCGAATTCTTTCTGGAATTATCATCTGCAAGATTATAGGACACTGGATAGTGTTCCAGCAAGGCGGCGCCAATTAACATTTTGCACTTATGGTCTGCGAGAATACCTGAACGGATGGAGATGGATAGGTAGAGGTTCCCCACGTCTTTAGACACAACATTCGCCGGACCTTACTTCTTTAGATTTTTTTACATGGGAACACATTAAATCAAAGGTTTTGCAGGCAAGGTAAATAGTCTTCCTTACATACGTAATCGTATCAGGGCAGCCACAGACCTTATTACACGATCTATGTTANAGGCAAGGTAAATAGTCTTCCTTACATACGTAATCGTATCAGGGCAGCCACAGACCTTATTACACGATCTATGTTAGAGTCTAAATTTCGCTCCACCACACTCTAAATCCGAATCAGTGATATTAATAAGTGAAATAACTCTCACCGAATGTCAGTTGATAAGTTGCTGCTGACCGATGAATCCAACAAATTAACTGGGAAGAAAAGATTTATAGCAGTGACGTTCTTGGCATTTAGTGGGAAATCGCAAATAAATCAGTTAAATTCNAGGCAAGGTAAATAGTCTTCCTTACATACGTAATCGTATCAGGGCAGCCACAGACCTTATTACACGATCTATGTTACAGTCTAAATTTCGCTCCACCACACTCTAAATCCGAATCAGTGATATTAATAAGTGAAATAACTCTCACCGAATGTCAGTTGATAACTTGCTGCTGACCGATGAATCCAACAAATGAACTGGGAAGAAAAGATTTATAGCAGTGACGTTCTTGGCATTTAGTGGGAAATCGCAAATAAATCAGTTAAATTCNTAACTGGGAAGAAAAGATTTATAGCAGTGACGTTCTTGGCATTTAGTGGGAAATCGCAAATAAATCAGTTAAATTCAACCACTATATTAATAAGTTATCTGGAACTTATTATCAGTTGCTCAATTCTCACTGTCTTATTTTATTTGGCTCAATGCTCACTGATTCAAGTTTATAGTGCAATGCGTGATATCATTAATGTTGTGATACGGATGGTGGTCACGTGGAAATAAACTAGAACATATGTAGAGTTGTGCACTAATCCGATGTTTACATTTACTACCGTCCTTCCTTGAATTGTATCAGCACTTAGGGACTATATGTTTAAGTAACAATTTTATTACACAAGAAATAATATATGTCAATCTTGACGGATGACTAAAACGGAAATTACACATGATTTATCTAGGAGAAAACAAATACATAATACGTGAGGCGATTTTTCAAAGGATTTATTCAGAAAGTGTGACGATACACTGAACGGACTATATTATGACAGGCTTTANTAATACGTGAGGCGATTTTTCAAAGGATTTATTCAGAAAGTGTGACGATACACTGAACGGACTATATTATGACAGGTTTTATAATGTAAATAATGGCTGGGGAGAAATCTTCGGAATTGAAGTAAGTTATGACGAACTCCGTGGTCATACTCGGCTACTGCCTTCGGACCCGAAGGTTCTAGGCTCGAATCCCGGGCGGACATGAATGATTGTGTTATTTCCATGCCGTTGGGCTAGGTAAATTTATATTGTATATATAAGTGTCCCATAACTAAACTTTTAAGCTAACAAAAAGGAGGGAGTTTAGGTATTAACTTTCCTAGGCCACCAAACAGTTNTGTCCCATAACTAAACTTTTAAGCTAACAAAAAGGAGGGAGTTTAGGTATTAACTTTCCTAGGCCACCAAACAGTTCGCAAAGCTTCAGCAGAAAATGGTTTATTAAAAACTTGCTTAATTATTTTTAAAAGCATGTGCTTGCAAATAGAAANCGCAAAGCTTCAGCAGAAAATGGTTTATTAAAAACTTGCTTAATTATTTTTAAAAGCATGTGCTTGCAAATAGAAATTAAGAAGCTTTTCACCGTGCACACAAGTTTCAGTTTCCCAGTTTTCTCTAAAGCACAATGTCTTTAGAATGAATGTGGCTAAAACGGGCGTTTACGCAATCATTTTGAGGTATTAAAATTCCTGTTAGGTCAATGCGCAATAGGAAACCCTTGATTTAAATATTATTACATAAAACCGCTTAACTACCGCTAAAAGTTGAGTGCTTTGCACATAGACGCAAAAAGACAGGGTATGCCTGAGTTACCCTTGTCAGCTTTTAATCGACGCAATAACCAAGCAGAACTTGTGCAAGATTATGAGCTATAATAAGTTATATTTTTTTCTCGTGGGAATTGCATAGAGCAAGTGAATATTTTTGTCCTTCACGTGAATCATATGACCAACTGACAGGAAAGCATTTTACAAGTAAACAGTGCAACTGTCGAAATGCATTGAGGTCAAGAAAGGTTAGTCTTTAATAACGAAATGGAATGAAGCTCAGGTAGCAGCAGTGTGAGAGGAAGTGTCTTTGTATTATTTAATACCNAGTCTTTAATAACGAAATGGAATGAAGCTCAGGTAGCAGCAGTGTGAGAGGAAGTGTCTTTGTATTATTTAATACCAACACAGTTGGTAATCAAACTAAATATGCGGGATCTTTTTAAGTGACAATGTAACGCTTAAGCTATTTACCTCTAACACTAAGTATTGCAAAAATTCCACTACAAATTTCNCTTTTTAAGTGACAATGTAACGCTTAAGCTATTTACCTCTAACACTAAGTATTGCAAAAATTCCACTACAAATTTCTATGAAATACAAACTGTGTGTGAACTCGTTTCTAATGGAATGTGGCTGACATTCTCGCATATGAGTGAGTGGAGAGATTTGGGTGGCTCTTAACATCGAGGTCTTTAGAGCCGACGAGGGTGAAGTGAGATGAGCATGTAGCAGCGCCGGAATAAAAGGGCGGGGGAAACTTGAAATCCCCGAGAAAACCCGCCGACCAGCGGCATCGTCCGGCACGATTCCCACATGCGAAAATCCGGGAGGTGTCCCGCCAGAAATCGAACTCGGTTCGCCTTGGTGGGAGGCGAGTAGGTCTAACCCCTGCATCTCCAAGGCCCACTTCTCGTATACGAGTTTGCATACAAGGTATCATGCGCAATTCATTTTGCGTCTTTCACAGTAGCTTTAGCACTTCTGTGCCTCTGGACCTTGAACCTGCAAAATAATTTGAACAATTAAAAAGCTCAATATATAAAAAATTATGTTGTTTGTTTAAGGAAAGACAAAACCACTACCCATTATATAACCTGGGTACACTTGAGCACGCGAAGTTATGAATACATTCATCCACCAGTACGGACGCCTGGGGAATGCGGATGATGCTTTGTTCGTCGGCGCGAAGTGGTCCGATCGGGGTCATCGCCGGAGCTGACCCCTGCCGTTTAGCTCCGCATGGCTGGCGCTCATGAAGGGGGCAAAACGAAGGTGTAGTTGGTTCTTGGTTAGTTGAACGCTCTTCAAAGCCCTGGTTAGATTCTTCTTTACGTCCACAGTGTACTGCAGCCTTCCGACATGCGAAGAAACGGACGACGCCTTCAGACCTGTTGAATTCTGGCCATATGTCCGATAAGCGGCATTGCAGGCAGTAGTGCTTGACGTCTCGTCGACATGGACGGAGCAAGCTGCAGGGCAGCAGGAACGGGGATGGAATTGACTGTGGCCTGTAGTAACGAACCACCCTAGCATTCGCCTGGAGTACATTCGGAAAAACCACGGGAAACCGAAATCAGGAGGGCCAGGCCCGGATTAGAACCCAGGTCCACCCTAATGCGACTCCAAAGTTGAACCACAGCGCCACCTCGCTCGGTAAGTGGCAATGTGAAACTGTAAGGAATATGCATAATGTTAAATGTGTCTTGCGTGACTAGTTTCCCGATGGGATGGAGGCGATACTTAAAGTAAGGAACTTGTTTTGTTCTGCTAATATAAATGTAATACTCTATAATTAACTACACAGATACACAGTCAAAATATTTAAACTTATACAAAACAAAATTTTTGTAACCTAGTTGTTAAGATTAGTTTTGTAATACTACGAGTGTATTAGAGCAAATTTCACAACACTTTATGATTCAAAAATATTCAGAAATTTTTTTACTTTGGGGCCGTTGTGGTTTAGTGGTCAGACTACTCGTCTCTCGCCTAGGATAACCGGGTTACATTTCCAGCGAGGTCGCTCCTGGATTTTCGCATGTGGGAATCGTACCGGACGATGCAATGGTCGGCGGGTTTTCTCGGGGATCTCCTGCTTCCCCCACCCTTCCGTTCCGGCGCTGCTTTATACTCACCTCGTTTCACCCGCATCGGCCCTCAAAACCTCGTTGTTAAGGGCCGCCCAAATCTCTCCACTCCACCTTCCACTGTTTACTTTAACTGGTAACACTGTAGACATGAAAACGGAGATATCTAACTCATTAAGTATGTTTAATTTATCTCAGTGCCATTGTAGTGTTACAAAAACTCATTTTGGTAACTTGTTTCAGATGAATTGTTTTTAAAAGNTAATTTATCTCAGTGCCATTGTAGTGTTACAAAAACTCATTTTGGTAACTTGTTTCAGATGAATTGTTTTTAAAAGGTACAAAAATCTTACAGTGTAAAGTTTTACAATTTAAAAGTTTACTATCACCATATTACAGTCCTGAATTTATATAAAATATAATTATTCAAGATCCCACTACATTAAAAGTAAAAAAAAAATTACTACAGTCCAAATGCATCAATCACAGTACATAAACTGTATCAGTCTGTCGCGAAATCCTCCTANTAATTTATCTCAGTGCCATTGTAGTGTTACAAAAACTCATTTTGGTAACTTGTTTCAGATGAATTGTTTTTAAAAGTTACAAAAATCTTACAGTGTAAAGTTTTACAATTTAAAAGTTTACTATCACCATATTACAGTCCTGAATTTGTATAAAATATAATTATTCAAGATCCCACTACATTAAAAGTAAAAAAAAATTACTACAGTCCAAATGCATCAATCACAGTACATAAACTGTATCAGTCTGTCGCGAAATCCTCCTANAAAAAAAAAATTACTACAGTCCAAATGCATCAATCACAGTACATAAACTGTATCAGTCTGTCGCGAAATCCTCCTAGTTTGTTCCAACGCCTAGCTGGATCGCAAACACAGTCGCCTCGATATCTTCGGGCACAGTTCGCTGTCTCTGCGCCGCCTATAACCACCCTCGCATGCCGAATCATCAGGAACATTGGCTATAGTCTATTCGTGGATACTTCCATCTTGTATGAAGCCCTATTTAAGTCCTACTTTCGGACTATTCCTCCGCCTCACGCAAACAAAGCCTGGCCAAGCATAGAAAATTACACCAAACGGATAACGCACCGTATGCATGCGAGCTCACTATTATTGTATTTGGTATGAGAACTATTTTTTACTACGAATTACCTATTTTATCTCTGGTTTTTATTAGAATTAATTAAAAACGTATTTTCATAAACTAAAAATAAAAAATAATAAAATTTTTAATTTAACCATAAATGAGATACTTTAATTTTAGCATAAATATAAAAAGCTTGTGATTCAAGACATGTTTACGAAACAATGAAATACAAACGTCATACATGGTGTGTTTTTCGAAAGCTTGTTTCAAAAAGTATGAAGAAACTGCAACCAACATATAGATATCGTCGTACACATACACACACACATACACACACACACATTCACACACGCACACACTCAAAATATTTCTTCGGCGGGGTGANACATACACACACACACACATTCACACACGCACACACTCAAAATATTTCTTCGGCGGGGTGAAATACTGTATTGTAACTGTTCTTGTCCTTTTAAGATTATTCCACACTTGCTCACGCAGAGTAGGTAAGAATACAGAAATGAAGAAACAGCCTCTTAGCCCTACGCTGCCAACTCCAGCTACACGCCAGCAAAATGACGTCAGTGGCCAGTAAAACGTTGGAACGGCAATCACTGATCAGCGGCTGGTAATCTACTCGTCAGCTGGAAGCCCAGGCAATATAGAATCTTTCGCAACATGCAGTAACCAGTCGGACACAAGGCCTCTACCCGGATCCTCGAGCAACCAAGCAGAGAGTGAGTTACCCAACAATTGGAGCACTTAAAGAGAATAATTCACAATAAGTCAGTATACGGTAATCGGCCACGAAATTTATTGGTAGGCGTCGTACAAGTGGCGCTTTGGTAGGCTATGTAATCTCACATGATTTAAGTGGCTCAGGCACTTCTTTTCAAAATGACGGCACTGTAAATATTTCAAGTTAGTAAACCCTGTCTAACAAAACATTAGACTGATTACATCCGAAGTTGATGCTCTGAATCCGACTTCGTAATGCAATCAGTTGCACGATAGCCTATGGCACGTGAGGTTTTCTGTTTTCGAGTACCGCGTAAGGTACGTGTGTATTTGTAATTGTCTCGCTTCTTTTGCAGACGTTTCTGGATTCGTGATGATATTGCTGCCAACAAGACGTCAAGGCCTACCTACCGTCTGAGTTTTTAAGAACTTCATTAAAAACTATTTGCATCCATGCAGAGGAAAGTAGGCTCGTTAGTTATAGCAGTAATTTCTTGTTTATCATACAGTTTGTTTGTAAGCAATTGCTTTTGTTCCAGGCAATTATTTTAATCAAACTATTTTACAACAAGTGTACACATATTCACACATGTTGCACCACCATAAACTGCATGGCATGTTCTTTACGTGACAGGAAATAGATATACGCAGTATTTCAGAAGTTTTTCATCCGTTCTGAAGAAGTAGAAATGGTTAAATATAATTGCTCACAAAACACCCAACAATGATCTTTTTTTTAAAAGTATTTCATAGTCTCAGCATTTCTATTTTTCGTATCTAAGGGTTATAATTTTTTTCCGAAAAAAAAAAAACAGTGATGTAATTGCAAATTTAGGAATACTTTTGTTGGTTTTATTAAACAATTTCATCTGTGGGCAAGTCTCGAGTATTTAAATGACTGAATAAAATATATAGAGGTCTTGTTTTATTTCGTTTTTTCCTTTCTACACTTTTACGTGGAAAGTTGCTGCCCCAGATTAAAGACACTGCTTGCGTACAAGTCGTCTTTCAGGAGGCAAAGAAAAGTAGTTCGAGCCTAGCCTCGGGGTGAGCTAGTTAAAGTTAGATTAACTAGGCTGCAAGCCAGTATTTATAGAAGAATTACGTTAGGCAAAGGGGGGAAATTACGGCGTTCGGAACGAGCGCTTTAGAGGCGGCGGGCCTCGACTGTTCATTTGGTTGTCTATATGGTCAGGCCACACGCTCGCTTGTTACCTAGCGCCGCACAGGGAATCGTGAGTCACGGCCATTAGCACCGTAAACGTTTTGTTTTTGCACGACGATGGTCGCAAAAAAAAAAAACTTCGCCATAAATTACAAGTATTTTTTATGTTTAAAAAACGAGGAATGTACTCCTCCCTGGCACAATGTAGCATCTGCAATATGGTTTTTCGTATTACGGGGAGAAATCTCATTTCGGTGCCATCATTAAGGCATTACATTCGAAACGTATTGAAATTTAACAAGTTATGCAATTTACGTCATCAAATTCTTGTTACGGACCACCCAGTTACCGTACTGACAAATTCGTTGTAGCCTTAATTTCTTTTTACGGCATCGTATTATATATCCTTCCGGCACTGTTGTGTACTTGGTCACTTGCATTTTTCGCTTATCTGAGCGACACTGTAAAATTCCGAAGTTGTTACGCAAATTCTTGCAACAATGCGAGTCATGAGATACGCTTTGTCGTTGCTAGCCATAGCTAGCTAAAATATTTTAGCAATGCAGTTTCAAATATTTACTCTTAGATACCGTTCTAGCGTAATATCTCGCCCCACAGTAAAGTGCTAAGATTTACGGATTAAGAAATAGTTCGACAAAAATTCATTTGTCTGGCTCAAACCTCGCAAAGGTAGTGAAAATTCGACTAACGTTGCCCTTTACAGTGTTTTTTCTGTATTGGCCTTTAGGGACCTATAAACTTATATGTTTAATGTAAACTTATGTTCACCCGCCGATGAGTAATTTTTACAGACACGAACTTGCGCTCTCTATCTGTCAGCTGTTTAAAACATCATATATATTTTTGCGGATACTAGCCATTATGAAGTTAACAGATAATTGGTAGATGGGACATTGGGGAAGAAAATGTGAATAGCAATTCCCTTTGAACGGTGATGGAGATAAAAATAAGGGAAAACCTCTCATTGCAGTTGGTCGAAATCAACCCACGACATCGCTAGTACGAAGATTGAATGCTACCGCACATGACCAGTTTAATACTTTAATTTTTGTTATAAAAAACAATGAAAAATTTTAAAAACTTAAAAAAATGCATGTTAACGGTTTTTAAAATGTTGCCGCTCAATGCTGAATGTTTTGTATGAAATAAAAATGAGAACAAATAACTTTCCTAATAGTGTTACATGCTTGCTGCTCTGCATCGCTTCCCTTGCCCCGCCCCGATCTAGCGAGCGAAAGAGTGGCTCAAAGCCTGTTAGTAACCCAAGGAGCGCGCGGAGATTTTCAAAGGTAAACCACCGCGTGCGATAAATAAGCCTATCGGGACTCGCACGCTCCCGACCTTGGGTGGATTAAATTTCTGGGGTTATCTTTCCAAGAATGTTCTGGTCATTGGCCTAGTCTCTGTCAGCATGACTCGGAGTGTGGGGAACCTTCTAGATCGGGCCAGCGAGACTACTTAAGCCGCGACGGGCCTCCGAGCTGACAGTTTAGAGTTAGGAGAATTGTGCAACCTTAAGCGCCATGTGTGCGAAGACAAGCGAAGTGACGAGCTAGTAAAGCTACTAGTGGCAGCGTGAGTGGCCAGCGAGAGTGAAGTCTGAGCACTGCGAACATCAGTACAGTGGAGAGTGGGACTGAAGTGGATGCGTGAGTGACAGACATTTGGAATGATAGCAATAGACAGACTGAATATGTGTAACTAATCAGTNGAGCGACACTGTAAAATTCCGAAGTTGTTACGCAAATTCTTGCAACAATGCGAGTCATGAGATACGCTTTGTCGTTGCTAGCCATAGCTAGCTAAAATATTTTAGCAATGCAGTTTCAAATATTTACTCTTAGATATGGTTCTAGAGTAATATCTCGCCCCACAGTAAAGTGCTAAGATTTACGGATTAAGAAATAGTTCGACAAAAATTCATTTGTCTGGCTCAAACCTCGCAAAGGTAGTGAAAATTCGACTAACGTTGCCCTTTACAGTGTTTTTTCTGTATTGGCCTTTAGGGACCTATAAACTTATATGTTTAATGTAAACTTATGTTCACCCGCCGATGAGTAATTTTTACAGACACGAACTTGCGCTCTCTATCTGTCAGCTGTTTAAAACATCAAATATATTTTTGCGGATACTAGCCATTATGAAGTTAACAGATAATTGGTAGATGGGACATTGGGGAAGAAAATGTGAATAGCAATTCCCTTTGAACGGTGATGGAGATAAAAATAAGGGAAAACCTCCCATTGCAGTTGGTCGAAATCAACCCACGACATCGCTAGTACGAAGATTGAATGCTACCGCACATGACCAGTTTAATACTTAAATTTTTGTTATTAAAAACAATGAAAAATTTTAAAAACTTAAAAAAATGCATGTTAACGGTTTTTAAAATGTTGCCGCTCAATGCTGAATGTTTTGTTTGAAATAAAAATGAGAACAAATAACTTTCCTAATAGTGTTACATGCTTGCTGCTCTGCATCGCTTCCCTTGCCCCGCCCCGATCTAGCGAGCGAAAGAGTGGCTCAAAGCCTGTTAGTAACCCAAGGAGCGCGCGGAGATTTTCAAAGGTAAACCACCGCGTGCGATAAATAAGCCTATCGGGACTCGCACGCTCCCGACCTTGGGTGGATTAAATTTCTGGGGTTATCTTTCCAAGAATGTTCTGGTCATTGGCCTAGTCTCTGTCAGCATGACTCGGAGTGTGGGGAACCTTCTAGATCGGGCCAGCGAGACTACTTAAGCCGCGACGGGCCTCCGAGCTGACAGTTTAGAGTTAGGAGAATTGTGCAACCTTAAGCGCCATGTGTGCGAAGACAAGCGAAGTGACGAGCTAGTAAAGCTACTAGTGGCGGCGTGAGTGGCCAGCGAGAGTGAAATCTGAGCACTGCGAACATCAGTACAGTGGAGAGTGGGGCTGACGGGCGGGATTACTGAAGTGGATGCGTGAGTGACAGACATTTGGAATGATAGCAATAGACAGACTGAATATGTGTAACTAATCAGTGTAAATTAAGTGACTTAATTAATATAGAGACACTGAGAAGGACTTTAATTAGAATTGAGATAGACATTAAATATTGCGCTCACTGAGNTGTAAATTAAGTGACTTAATTAATATAGAGACACTGAGAAGGACTTTAATTAGAATTGAGATAGACATTAAATATTGCGCTCACTGAGAGTAACAAGAGTAAAAGTGGAGATGGGTAGTTTAATGTTGTAAAAAATAGTTGTGAAAATTAGTTACCAATAAAATTTAGTTCTTTTATTTTTATCAAGTTCTCCATTCTCCACACTATATATATAAGTAACATCTCAGCCACAACACAAATCTTTAATTTACTAGTTAATTAGCGGTAAATGTGTGTATTTGGTGTCCTGAAATAAATTAAAGATGTAATAGTCACAAAAAACAGGAGTGGTGAAATATGAAAATCACATTCTCATTTAAATATTTATTTTTTTTACTGGGCTTCCTTTGTAAATTCACGAGCGCTTCCTTGACAAATGCCACTCCATTTTTTTCTTGAGGCAATTAAAAGGCTCTGATTGCACATTAAAGCGACTCGTTTAACATTGCACATCACTATCCAAAACATTTTTCTTTGGTCATTTAACAATGGTTATTGAAAAAAAATAATCCTAGGTTCGTTTCATTTTAACCCTGTACGTGCAATGTTCATCAAATTTCATGAAATTCATTACGCTGTAAATGATCTTTTATTAAATTTCTAAACCTTAAACAGGTTTTTCAAAACTATATGTAAAATGGGAAACATCTCCGTGCACATGTCGATGAGAAAAATATTTGGACGTGGTTACTGCACGAATTTCATAGTTTCACAATGCATGGGGAAAAAACTTCACAAATAATTTTTTCTTGTTACGTCAGTATTATTTTCTCCTAAATACACATGCAAATCAATTAAATTAAGTGTGACCTTATTNAATTTTTTCTTGTTACGTCAGTATTATTTTCTCCTAAATACACATGCAAATCAATTAAATTAAGTGTGACCTTATTTATTAACCATTCTAACCCGTTCAGTAACGCATTTGTTCAAGAGCCGAAGTGTTGAAACAATGAAATACTTTGCTGTGAAGTGCACCTNTGATTAACCATTCTAACCCGTTCAGTCACGCATTTGTTCAAGAGCCGAAGTGTTGAAACAATGAAATACTTTGCTGTGAAGTGCACCAGCATCGAGCGTGCTGCTTGCAACTAGTGAATAACGTGCTCCGTGATGCTAGCATTAACCTTTCACAAACGATAGGTGCAGAAAACTACACAAAACAGATGACCATCAACGAAGTCTTTCAAGGCATGCACTGATACTTTCGTGTGCGTAGTCTGTTCGCAGTGTCTTCACACTTTCTGTATCAAACCTTATAAAAATCACCCCATGTAGGACGTGTTTGGTTGTTTTCTAAAGATGCCATGCATCACAAGCGTTTTATAATTCTCTTAACATAAAAGTATATTATTTTTCATTAAATTGATTTTATAGGCATGTGTTTTTTATCAGTAAGTTACAATATTTTATTTACAAACTATACGAATTAAAACCGAGAGAAAAGCCAATGTGTTTGTAATGACTTGTAAAAAAAGTAGTCCTCATGAAACATATTATTAAACTGAGTTTCATGAGGTGGAGGAATAGTATGACATTTTTACTTTAACGGGGCTTCAGAAAATCTGGAAGTAACAATGGACGATTGGTACAGTACCGGCCATAAGCATCCTTCAAATGCAATATGTCCACGATCATGAACGCGGTGCATGAACCGGTTATGTTTTCTATTGTGTGATGGACTTCGCAATTCGTACTATTTTCTCTACAGTTTTCCATTACTTCATGGTCTGAGAACATTTTCACTTTGCTGGTTAAGGGCTGATGACGTTTGAGACTAACCTGTGTAAAAAAAACTTGCTCGTACCCACTCAAATTTTGACGTAGATATTGAATTCCAACAGTAACGTTGGCAGTAAATTTGAAAAAAAGTCCCATGTCTTTATAGTTTTTGAAAATTTTACGTTTGAAATTTTGTGGACAATGAAATGAGTTTCATTTAGGTATATGCATATTTAGTGTTAATTTTATGTCCTTGCGCATAGACCGTTTACAGTAAAGTCAGCAGTTTTGAAATCAACATTTAAAAAATGTACTGCACGTTAACTGCATATACGCTACCAAACAGACTGGAATGCAGGTTTCCATATAAATTCCCAGCGAATCAAGTACGCTTTATTGTGTGGTTAATGTTCAAATTTATGGCAAATAAATTTGGTGTTTTTTCTTTATTCGTGTTGTAGTACAAACTGGCATATCAGTAACACATTTGTGTTTCTAACAGTTGCACGTTTTCACTTGACTGACACATGAACAAAGTCATGATGCCAGGCAAATTTTGACTATGGTGAAAAGATACAAATCGAAGAGAAACAAGTTTTTAAGCATGGAGGGCTTCCAAAAAGTGTTTAATCAACCACAAACAGCCTATAATATCTATGCTTCAACAGTTGATAAATCAACTTGATGTAAATATGGACGAAAGATAACAGTTTTATGGTAACGGCTATTTACACCTGTTGTGGAAGCAGCGGCGTTTCTATACTTTCTTTCGGTTTGGGAAGGGGGGGCATATTCCCTGTGACCCCCTTACACCCTTTCTGGATATGGCCCTGGGTGGAAGGATACGCAATTAGCTGAATGAAGAAACTAATCATGGCCTTCGAAAGTGATCAATTAAACGTGGATAAGAGATGGTTGTAATTTGCGGCGATTCTTTAATGCATCGCTGTATAATATTATGCATAAATCGGGAATGTTATGGAAGTGTACAATGAATAGAGAGAAACCAGGTTCCTAATGACCAAGAACGGAATTGAGTTCCTAAGGCATAGAATGCGGGACTTCTCGTGTTTCCAATAGCTTGAGGTATCGGGAACGAACATTGCCGAGGTTACACAAAGCGCTCTTCGCCGCTGCAACTTAACAAATTAGCGCTTTAAGTTGTTTGCTGTAAAGCGAGCACTTGTTAAACAACACTTTGAAAAAAAAAATCACTGCTCGTAACTACGTGTATACTACATTACATTGGCTGCGAATTAATAAAAACAGTTCTTAATAGTTTATTTATTGCGAGCGTGATTTTTTGTATGACAACTGAAGGTAGTATTTCTCGTTTTACACACATAAGAGCACGAAAATGTATACATTCCTGACAATGAATTTGCATGATATTAAAGCATTTACCTTCTAAATAATGTCATTATTTTACTCGAATGGCAACGTTCGTTTTAAATATGGCAGAACAGTATCAAATGATAAGTAAAGGTAGATCTTAAGCAAGGTTTTCAAAAATGCACAATTAACAGTGAACAGCCTATACTTACAAGTGTATATTAAAAAATCAGAAAGAAACACATGCCAAATCTAACTACTTCTAACATTCTAAAATTACATAAAAACGGAAAGTCACGGGAGTTGCTTACATCCATATATATATATATATATGTGTATATATACACATATCTTGCTTAAATCATTTTATTATGAACGCTGGACGTGATAAAATGTCACCGAATACTGTAAAATATCAAATAAACCTCAACAAATTTAAATTAAAGTGGTTAGTATGTTGGGCTCTATTCTTCTTTAAAAATCGAATTGTAACAACATTTTTATTATTACCAATACACAGTAAAACACCCACATTACGAAAAAAAAAACTGTTTTTTATCGATTTTCATAAACCGTAAACACAAAATCTAACACGTAGATTTACGGAGAGTTCTGTGAACTGACATTAAGTCCAGGAAAGTTCTTTCCGGAGAAAACGTGGTGTCTATAAGGCCAATTTTGCAAATATTTACGGACAATGTTCTACAGTATATTAACATCATTTCACAGAACTTTTACCCAACACCCGGGGTTACTACCTACCAACTGTATACATTGGTCGTACTTCGTTACCTCTGCATTGCATACAATACGCAAACCATTTGTTCCGTTACCTGTATGTAGGCGCATCAGTGTACAACACACGTGATTCTACTTCCGGCCAAGGGGCCGCCATAGTGTAGTGGTCAGACTATTCGCCTCCCACCTAGGCGAATCGAGTTCCTATTCCCGGCGGAGCATTTGAGCGTTGGGGTCTTGAGAGTCGATTAGGGTGAAACGAGCTGAGTATGGGGCTGCACCGAAATGCAAGGGCGTAGTAAACGGGATATCCCTGAGAATACCCGCCGACAAGTGCCATAGTCTGGCACGATTCCCACATTGTGTGCTCTCGGTGTAATGACGTTCGCATAAGAACTATATCTTAATAGGAATTACCAACACACCAATTTCTATCTGTTTTTATTCATATTAATTGCATCTTAGATATCATAATTTATAGACAGAAAGCAAGTAAAAGTTGAGTTTAACTATAAATGCGGTACTTTTGTGCTAACAGAAGTATAAAACGCTTGTGATGCGTGGGGTGATTTCTGAAAGGTTTGACTAAAAAAATGTGAAGAAACAGCGAATAGACTATAGCAACTGCATAAGTGTAGGCAACGAAACACTGTCTCGTATAGACATGAGAATCGCGTCAAGCTGATTAAGCTGACGACGTGACGAGGATATCCTAGAGTGCGTCAACAAGCAGCCGCACGCCTCAACTCGGGAGGACAGTAACTGCAGTGTTGCTTCAGGCAGTCGTCGCCTGGCGCCAATAAAACGGCTTCAATTATCTTTTTATTGAGCTACGTCTTTTCTTAATAGCGGTAGAAAGTGATGCGTGACTGTCGACACAAAATAAAAAAAATTCTATGAACTCTTTGGCATTTACACGGGACGCACACGAACTATTTTTTTTATTTATGCCGTGCTCGAATTGGCAGATTGCATTAACGAATTGGACAAGAGAGCCCATTTTGTATGCAAAAAGATGAATTATTTCGTAATTTCGTATATTGTTATGACGAGACGTTTACGAATACACGAAACTATCAAATCGCCACCATATTTGTTTTCATCTGGAGACAATAAACATCCCTACATATATGGTTTCATATTATGGCTATTGACCTGTACGTAGGCCTAAGAACACAAATAATTTTTAACTGGGACTTAAAGTATAATGTTAAGCACTCTTAATTCGAATCAGGGGAAAATCACTGATTCGCTGTCAAATGCAAATACCCGAGTGAGTGAAAAAGAATCGACTTAGAGTCGGTGGTTCGGGGAGACTACTTCCCTGGTTGAGTGTCGCAGCCAACTGCATGTGGCGAATCAAATATCACTTTTATTTAATTTTGCTAAACCATTATGAGAAATAATCATATTTACAACAGCCAGTCTTGATATGCATTTTAATGCAGTTTAATAAAGAAAAAAAATTGCCACACCCAAAATACTTCGTTTCCAAACGTTCAACTTACCAATATACTAAGCTCCCAGGTGGACGTTGATTTTAATAGGATATGAATATATATATATATAATATATAAAGCATTTTATCGAAAATATGTAGCTTTTAATTTTACGCAACTTTTTATTTTTTATTTTTAGTTCAATTGATAATGTTATAATTGTTAATACAAATATTATCTATGAAAGCACTCTCTCCACCACATTTAATGCAGTTTAAATGAAGATTACGTGAAAACGATTTGAAAGTCGTGAAAACGAAATGAAAATCTGAAGTTATATTTTTTGGGTTTTATTTGTTTATGTGTTGTCATTTCATTTAATACACCTGATGTAACTGATCCACCAGTCAAAAACCACTTCACTAAGAAAAAGCTAATCAAATGGTTGATGAATCAATGGAAAATGTCACTGAATCAATAAGTGAAGGAAAATGGGAATTTTTAATTAATTCTACAGTTAAATTGATCTAAGTGACTGCTGAATAAGTCATGTGCTGTTAACTGACTTAAATAGTGAAATTTTCACTTATTCTGTTTTATTAGATTGTGCATTTTATTGTAAACGTAACATTTGCACGCATTGTTTATATTTGTTTTAATTTCTATTTTCAACCCAGTAAGAAACTCTTACATGTACAGTTATACACCGTCGATCCCGTTACAGCTGTTTTCCCAATTGCCACCAAAACATTTGCAACTCACCTCCAGATAGCAGCACAATCGCTGAAAAATTGACTATTGGGGAGCTTCCGAAGTGAAGCTTATAAAATTACGAAATTGCCAACTTGAACACAGCCTTTGACTGGCACAAAATGCATACAGAGAAAATATCTACATACTACAATAATATGTAGTTCCTTTTATGCACAGAAGCTAATAAATCCTGGTTCCCAAATAGCTCCCTAACGGATCCGTTTTCTAAGGGATCCCTTGAAAGTGTTTTGTAGTGGACACCATTATTTTTGGTTGAAGTAATCCGAATTCTTGAAAGGGATGCTGAACATCTCTCCACGAGCCCACTACNTGGACACCATTATTTTTGGTTGAAGTAATCCGAATTCTTGAAAGGGATGCTGAACATCTCTCCACGAGCCCACTACAAAGAGATGAGACACTCGCATCCACTCGCTTGTATTGATTCCTTCAACCGTGCATCGTCACACATGGGCTGATTTTTTTTCAAATGTTTGATTAAAAAGTGTGAAGAAACCTCGAACAGACTATACTAGTAAAGTTGGCAGCGATTTAGGAATGTTAGATCCTTGTATTAAATGTATTGGTCACGAAAAATTANTGGACACCATTATTTTTGGTTGAAGTAATCCGAATTCTTGAAAGGGATGCTGAACATCTCTCCACGAGCCCACTACGAAGAGATGAGACACTCGCATCCACTCGCTTGTATTGATTCCTTCAACCGTGCATCGTCACACATGGGCTGATTTTTTTTCAAATGTTTGATTAAAAAGTGTGAAGAAACCTCGAACGGACTATACTAGTAAAGTTGGCAGCGATTTAGGAATGTTAGATCCTTGTATTAAATGTATTGGTCACGAAAAATTANAGACTATACTAGTAAAGTTGGCAGCGATTTAGGAATGTTAGATCCTTGTATTAAATGTATTGGTCACGAAAAATTACATTAGTACGAAATACTTTTAAACATGTTGACATTACTTACTGTACAAGTACAATTTTCCTCGCGAAATTTTTGCACAGTGACATGTCATATTGCAAATTTGAGCGTTTTTGGGACGTAACCCACTTACAGAAATAAGATAATTCACGTTCAAATAAGATACCATCACATATAATTACCAATATTTAAAATCATGAGATGGAATGTCTTTTTTTGCAATTTTAACAAATTGATTAAAGTAAGGAAATATTGTTATACATTTTATTTGTAGCAGTCTATATTTTTTTGTAAAATAGATTTTTCTAAGCGTACCTTAAAATGAATTAATACGTGATATTTCAGTTATCCATGTTCATTTTTCTGTATATATATTCGTTTATTTTATTTGTACGATCAAAAAACATAAAGATTGTGACTGCCATGCCATGAAGTAAAAACTATGCCATATATATTTTTTTATGCGAGAAAAGAGTACATACAAGTAATGTCTACAGCTATTTCGTACAAATATGAAAGAATGAGTTTTTTGATGACCAGAGAGCGTTAACGACGTACTAAAAGTGTTATGTATATATTTGTGAAATCTGCACTTTATATAATTTTTTGTATTACCGTATTTGTTTTATATACATTACACTTGGTGAACGTATCAACAAAGTCATCAGCTCCATGACAGCGCTAATTTTGCGTTTTGATGGAAGGTTAAGAAATTGGCAGAAAATGACATCCTGAGCAGGGCTTCCAGAATTGCTAAATTTACTGCGAGCAGCCTGTACTTAACTCATTCTTCTCAGGTATGAACAGCTCACTTTGATAAATGCATTCTTGACATAACTGTGTTTGCGTGTACCGAACCTGTGCAATCGGGGTGGTAGCGTGGTCGAATAGCATTCGGGAGCTCCTGGGTTCCATCCCGGCCACAACACTAGGTTTGATTTCCTTAAGGAGAATCCCTAGTAAAAAATCTTAAACGCTTCAAGGTCACGTCCAGCTATAAGGAAGCATTCCGACGGCGATGGAACAGAGCATAAACAAACTTCGCGTGTATTCTGTTTCTCAGGATTTTAAGCGGCGACTATAGGTTTTTAGTACAGATATCTCTTTAGAAAAGATACAGCAATGTCGCTATAGTTTGAAACACTGTTTTACAGAAGAATAAATATCGCAAACAGAGAGCTATTTACAGAGTTTTTTTTGCCGACTTTGACACTTTCAACTACCACATTTATGTTTCACTAACAAAATTTATAAACAGGCAACAAAATATCGGCTTTTATTTCTGTCCTAAAAATAATACATTTAAATTAGCTATAGTTGTTTCTAAATCAAAACAGGCACTACTACTTACAATGATACCCATATGATAACTAGGAAGTCCTCTAAAGAGGTTGTTCCCCGTTTCCGGGAAATACCGTTGCATCTTACTATTTTTAAAAACTCGCTTTTCCGCCACGTTTCTAGTCAAAATTGTGTTTACAGTTGGTCTATAAAAGGTAGTAAAGAGTATTATAATAACATTTAATGTGTATTACGTTATACTGTCTTCTCTACTCTGCGGGAGCAGATATAGACGAATGATATAAGTAGCGATTGTTATTGGTACTAAAAGTTCACTATTATAACGTGCTGAGTCGTCTACAAATAACTTACTCCATCTAAGGACTTACTTAACTGGGTTCTGCTGCCTCGTTGTGTAGAACGCAGTTCATAAACCTGCCTATTTAGTTACTTGGGTAGTGTTTCAAGCCTTCACTTTACTTTTAACGTCATCATCCATATTTACGGACACCGTCGTATATTAGAGCCACGTTATTGAGTTGGAACCTAACTGACGCAATTACCGGCGAAGAAGATGGAGTCGTTATCTTGGCGAAGCACGCACTCGTTTCGCTGATGGCCGCGTGGAGCGCTGCTTGTTGCCTTTTCAGAGTGAGCTGACGCTTGCGCATTATTGTGTCTTCCAGCGCACGCAGCATGAACCAATAGCTACCTCGGAGCCGGGGAAAACTGAACGTATTGCAACCACTCACTAGCAAGTTATATGCGTTACATATATTGTACATACGCCATTGCAAAATTTTGGCGTAAGTCACAGAAACCTCAAAATATGCCATAACAGCTTATACACAAAAATAAATTAATAATAAAATACGTTCCACCGTTGGCTGTTGTCAACATANAAATATGCCATAACAGCTTATACACAAAAATAAATTAATAATAAAATACGTTCCACCGTTGGCTGTTGTCAACATACGTTGTAACGTTATAATAATTACTTATAAGTTATTGAGTCAAATATTTCATTGGAACAAAAATTTAAGAACATATCCTTGTGATATCTGACTAGATTATGTCTATGGAATTATTATTATGCTACTTATATATTAGTCAACACCAGCATATACTTTTTTATTTGATTGTATTATATCTGAGTATAAGTTTTCGTGATACGAGTGTTTTCTGCGACTCACATTGCAGTATGGCAATGGTGTGTGTCCAAGTTAAAGTTTCGGATAATCACTCACTGCCACTGCAATAATCATTCTAAGATCGCACACTCTAAATCCGAATCAGTGATTTCAATCAGTGAAATAGCGTTCATTGAACGTCAGTTGATAAGCTACTGCTGACTTACGAATCAAGCAAATTGACTGGGAACAAGTGATTTGTAGCATTGACATTCTTGACATTCAGTGGGAAATCACAAATAAATCAGTGAAATTCGAACATTAAATTAATTAGTTATCTGGAACTGATTATCATTTGCTCAATTCTCATTGTTTTCACTAATTTGGCTCAATTATCAATGATTTCAGTTTAGAGTGCATATGAAGAAGTAGTTAAGTGTCTTACGATCGTATTAAAAGTGTGACGTTTAATGAATGGACACAGAAATTATATAATTTATTATCTGTGTGTTTTATGGAAATATAAGCAAGAATTAGCACGTCAGTTATATTTTTACGTTCATAATTATTTCACATTTTAATTTGNGTTTTATGGAAATATAAGCAAGAATTAGCACGTCAGTTATATTTTTACGTTCATAATTATTTCACATTTTAATTTGTTCGACGCGTGGATAAATTTATAGAGTTGATGAGAATGATTATTTCACATACGGTGTAATAATACTACATGGGCGGAAAAGTAGATCGTACGCAGGATTTCCGAAAANGTTTTATGGAAATATAAGCAAGAATTAGCACGTCAGTTATATTTTTACGTTCATAATTATTTCACATTTTAATTTGATCGACGCGTGGATAAATTTATAGAGTTGATAAGAATGATTATTTCACATACGGTGTAATAATACTACATGGGCGGAAAAGTAGATCGTACGCAGGATTTCCGAAAANAAGAATGATTATTTCACATACGGTGTAATAATACTACATGGGCGGAAAAGTAGATCGTACGCAGGATTTCCGAAAATGATAAATCAACCAAAACAGCTTAACTACATTATGCTGATTCACAGTTATTCGTGCCATTTTGAGGGGCCATGGTTGCGTAATAGTTAGACTACTCGCATCGCATCAAAGCGAACCGGGTTAGATTTCCGGTGGGGTCACCTCCAGATTTCGCATTTGTGAATCGTTCCGGACGATGCCACTGGTCGGGGGGTTTTCTCGGTAATATCCCGTTTCCCCACCATTGCATTCCGGTGCTACTCCATACTCACCTCGCTTCACCCTCATCGGCTCTCAAGACTTCTATGTTAAGAGCCGCCCAAATATTCTCACTCACTCACTCACTCGAGCAGTTTTAAGAACAACTTTTGAAATAAATCCCTTCCCATACATTCAGTACGAGCCCGGATACCGGTGGTGAAACATTAAGCTCGCCGTTTTCCCCTATTCTAGTTCTATTCCTGGCGGGGTGTGTCCAGATCTTCACTATGCGGGAAACATGGCGGACGTTGCCGTGGCCAGAAATTTCTATCGAGGAATGGCATTGTCCCATTGCCCCATGTCAAGACCCCCCATCCCCCGCACGAAAAATGATACTATGTACTGCAGTTTCTCTAATGCAGGGTTATTCACTGGCTATGGAATTAAGCAGAAAATTTAAAAGAAAAGTATTCGCCTCACAAAAAGTTAAGGAATGTTGTGAGATACGGCAGATTGTGATCAACAGAGAGTACACTGATGCATTGAACATGCCTGGGACAAGCTGAAAACAGCAGTTTACAATCGTCCACAACCTCCAGAAACACTTCCAGATCTCATACAAGCAGCCCAGATAGAAAGGGGAAGATGACATCAACACATTGATTACAAGCATGCCACGGCGTGTTAGGGACCTGTACAATGCACATGGAGGCCTTACATGGTACTACGCTGCAGCAGGAAGAAAGAAACCCTTCCTAGACAGAGACACTACTAAGTTAATTTTGTTGTTCTTTCGTGTTTATTTGTCTTTGATATTGGAAAACTGTTTATTTGTTAGAACCACTTTGAATTTCACGTTTTGTATTGGTACCGTTGGTAACTTCTAACTGCTATGCTTTCTTTATGTATACGCCAAACGTTTTTGCATTCTGTATGTATACTCGTATTCCAAACTTTTTGTAAGCTAAGAGTCTTAAAAGTTGAATTTTCAGTGGAATGTTTACATCTGGGAAAATAAGTTTTAATTATCCTGGTGTTCGGCACGAAACACTAGTCCGGTACAATAAAAAAATAGACCACAACACGATACTGAACAAAAACCATGAATCAAAAGACATAAGGAGCCAGGAATTATGATGCAGGCTGACAAGGAACGACAGAAAACAAAAAAGACAACATGATGACAAACGAGACAAGAAACAGTAACGATTGTGTAGCAGCACAAAGAAACAAGTAGTCAGTCAGGATGTTTCGGAAACCACTCTGTTCTTGTCCACAGGTGATTACAGATCGAATTAATGCAGTACGTCAACAAGCTGTTTACGAAATGGAGACACGATCAAAAATTAACTAATTTACTAAACAGGGCTGCGTTTGGAACCAGTTTTTTGAAGTTGGGAAGCCTACTATTTTCTAACAGTCAACTGGCGAATGAGTAACGACTACATGGATATTAAGGTAATAATCAGATAAATTTGAAGGAGTAAACATGAACGTGTAGACTGTCGATGAGAAACCTGCAGTAAACTATCACGTGTGTCGATATTTGGCCAGCCATAAGCAGATTTACGAGCACATTTTAAAACATAGCTCAGTCAATTCTTTCTGCGAATTTCAAAAATTAACATTTGAAGGGACATAAGCCCAAAATATATTCTTCAATCAAACGAGATAATTACCACAATTATTGTGGAATTTTTAGACAAATATTTTACAGTTTTGTAAATTATTATTGTGACATGTATAAAAAAGAAAAGGAAGTATTGTGTTGATACTAATGTACACTTTTAATAAAGTATTTTTTCCTCGTTCTTCGGCAAAATAACAATAAGAAATTCTAGGCATTTTTCTCTTCATTAAAATATTTGCAACTGAATTCAGGCAAGTTATTTTAAGTTTTTTCCTAGAGTGATTAACAATTAACGAGAGAGCTAGTAAAGATTATGAATATAGTAACTGCCGCATATGACAGTGCACAGTGTACAGTGTCATAGAAATTTGTCCAAAGTGTTTTTGAGGGCACAGAAGAACAGGAAATTTACCAAGCAAGGAGTGGTAATCGTCCCCATTAGAAGCGGATTCAAGAGGAACAAACATGAATCATACATGAGATCTCTTTCTTTATTACTCCACTTACCTCCACCATTGTTTCCCCGCTTCTTTAATCTCCCTTTTAAGCGCCCCCGTCCCCCGGCTCGTGAATTGCCGAGCTTTAAAAGCGGCCGCGGCAGCCATTGTAAAACGGCTGCGTTACAGCGTTTAATCCTGTAGCCATCTGGAGTAATGGAGCGCTTATTCTTGCCAGCAGGACGTTTCAGGATTTATGAACGTGAGTGTACGCCGGGGAGTATCGCTTTGAGAAGTACATGAAATACTTTACGTCTCGTAGGCAACAACCATGCACATATCTCAGCACAACTTTATTGGAAGTCGTGATTGAATGTTAACCCCAAGCATCTTTTACTTACATGTATACCCTAACAATAGCCTATAGTCTATTCCCTGTTTCTTTACACGTTTTGAATCAAATATTTGAAACAATCACCCCATGTATGATGTGTTTAGTTATTTCCTAAATATGTAAGTTTCACAAGCTTGTTATACCTTTGTTTAAGTGAAAGTATTGTATTTTTCTTTAAATTGAAATTTTACCTCTATTTAATTAATACATTCTAACATTTTATTTACAATAAATATGAATAAAACCGTGAGAAAACACGTTTGTTGGAAGCGCCTAGTGAGAAATAGTTATTGTGCAAAATATTATTAATAGTGAGTGAGCACAAATTCAGTGTGTTGTCCTTTGGCGTAATTTTCTATACTTAGTTAAGTTTAATTTGCACGAGGTGGAGGAATATCGTGGAAGTAGAACTTTAGTAGGGCTTCAGAAAAGTGTGAAGTAACAGTGAATACATCATACCTGAGTAATTCTGCAGGAAGAGCGTTAAGAGCGATGTTGGCAAGAGCATTGAATAAGTCACAAACAATTAACAGTAAGTTTTATTTTTGGTTGGGCACCGTGTGCCACAAAGGAAATTATAATAAGTGAATGTAGGGTTTAGCGTCACATGGTTATGCACAGTGGAGACTGAAGGAGATGAGTGAACTTCTAACCACTTGATTACCACGTCCTTTCCACATGTGTGAGCTTGCACGGCCAGCGAGTACTCCTAAAAACATGTTATGGTGACCACGCCATTTCACATGTTTAAAGCACAATATACTGCAGTCGCCAAAATGTTTCACATAAATTAATTAAATATTCTTTCAGATGTTAACTTGAAAGAACTGTTAGTGGCTACGTTTAAAGGGATACAAAATGACGTTTCTAGTATGAGTCTTGTCTACGGTTGTGCTGTTTGTTTCCTTTATTCTTGTCTTTAGATTTGTTTCATAAATACTGACTGATATCTGACTATTTTGTTAGTAAATATTCATATATTTATTTCTACATATCTATCTTAAAGTAGGTGACTTTATTTTTTATCACTGTCAATTTAGCGCCCTATTTTTAGTTGAAAATATTATTCTTTCATGTTGTATACTTTCTCCGTATTTAAAATTTGTAACCAAAATAGGAAACTAAATAAAATTCGGCTGCACCACAGCTATTCAACACTAAATACGACTTGTATTCCCCGAGTTGTACGAAGCGTATTTTCTTTTCGTCATTTAAACGTTACGAATATATTGAGTGATTTATTATGAAAACTTGTATTTCAAACACCCTACCAAAAGAAAATTTTGATTTTGAAAACGCGATTTCACATTTTTTGAACTTCCAGCAATGACAATTTCCGCGCTTCGATTTTATCGAATGGCTTTTACTGTATTTTAAGATTTTTATTGATAAGGAAAAACATCTTATGATATAACGATTATAACTTACGCTAACCTGTTCCAACAAAGGAAATCTTGTTCACTGTAAATCGTATTCAGTTATTTCAATCAGTTGAATTATTTTACTGAATCTTTAGTTGATGAGTTGTTATCTACTTATGGATCAGCAAAATGGACTGAGGTTTTAGGCCAAGACAGGGCAATTATCTAGGAACCAGTAGAAAACACTCTTTAGTCAGTGAATACCAGAAACTTAATTGATCAGTATAATTGTACTGATACGAGTGAAGCACTTCCTACAGAACTGTAATCAAATTAGCTGATTTGGAGCACTTTTGACAGTTTCGATTTTAGAATTGTAATTAACTTCAAAGCTGTTTGACTTATTCTGGATTTTCCATTTTCCTAGTGATTTGTACTACGTCTCATATATGTTTGTTCAAACCTTTTTGTAACAATAATTAACATAGACAGTCACACCATTAAAGTTTATAACCAAACATAAATTTGGGATTAAAATGGGCCCCAAGAAAAATTAACAAAAGCTTTTGTCTTACTCGTGCGTTGAAATCACCAAGCACTTACATATCTGCACACAATTATGAGACTTGAATTTTGAAATATGCTTTATTTTTGGCGAATAGTTAACCGATCATTTTTAAAATTACTTTTCAATTTATTCTTTCTCAGCTCTCAGCGGCGGAGCTGTTGTCAGACGACTCGTCTTCCACCACAGCGAATCGTATTCAATTCCCAGCGTGATTACAGTTGATTTTCACGTCTTCCTATATTACATTATTGACGCGATTCACCTCGTTTAACCGTCATCGGTACTGAAGTTGTGTAATTCTGCCCCGTGTAAGTGAAGAGTGAGTTATGAGATTTGGGCGGCTCTTAACAGCGAGGTATTGTGAGCTGATGAGGGTAAAGCGAGGTGAGTATGGAGAAACGCCAGAATGCAAGTGCTGGAGAAACGGGTGATCCCCGAGAAAACCCGCCGACCAGCGGCATAGTCCGGCACGATTCCCACATGCGAAAATCCGGGGGCGGCCACGTCGGGATTCGAACCAGGTTCGCCTAGGTGGGAGGCGAGTTGTCTAACCACTACACCACCGCGGCCCCTCTCCTTCGTATGAGATACGTTCACCAAGTATAATAATTAACATAACGTTGGCAAAATTACTTGAATCCACGTGTCAGACAATCAAGATAAATTATTAGAAACGTAAATGTGTTACTGTTTCACAGTTTTATACTTACGTAAAACAATTTTTAAAAGTAAATTCCAATGACCACATACATAATCATTTCATTTTAAATCTGACCTTAATAAATGGAACTAGTTTTGTAAATTGCTGTCAACTATACTGGGCCAAGGCTTGTACCACACAATGATTAAGTAAATTTATGTAAATTTGCAGACAGATAATTTTTTTTCATAGACTAATTGCAAAGGAGTTCAGCCAAGCGTGAAATTACTTAAGTAATTTTGAGTCCTATGGCCGAGGGCTCCACGAGAGTTGACAACACTCCAATGCAGTGCCACGAGTGTAGAGGTAAATATATATTTGAAAAGCGTGGCAGTGTCACCTTTACACCTTTACACTTACGCGCTGCAAACACGAAAAAATGTCTCCAGGAGTATACGAATTACTTTTCACCCTCTAGTCGGGTNAGCGCTACTTTACACTTACGCGCTGCAAACACGAAAAAATGTCTCCAGGAGTATACGAATTACTTTTCACCCTCTAGTCGGGTGTGTAAATTCTTGCTGGTTAGTTCGAATTCACTCCCTCAAGACAGACCTCGGTTCATCGACGCAGTTTCACCTTAGCTATAAAAAGTGCAGTGACCTCCCGCTTCTTACGAGCGTGCCGGCGTATAAAACCTCATGCGTCCAGGATGCGAATAGATTCAAAGCCGGCTTCAGAAGTTCGTTAGGGCGCGAGTTTCCGCCAATTATCCGTACATAATGGGCCAGCTTCAGCCGCCCGCGTGGGAAAACTGCCCGAGTGGCAGCAAGCAGTGTTGCCAAACCTTTCGCGTTAGAACTATCGTACAGTCAACCGTAATTCCGGCTCAGGAGCCTGTAATTCTCGCACGTAATATACATTTGTTTTTTTATAGCAACGCGCGAAACTAATTAATTGGAAAACGCTCACGCGACTTCACTATAGGCTGTAAAGTGAGCACTTCTTGAAATCCTGTCATTTTGAATATTCGTCAATTATATTTTATTTTAGCTTTAGACGTCAATTTTTAAGTCCAGTGAAATACATACACTGTGTTTGTTACCTACACGGCAATATTTATTTAAAAATGTAGTGGAAGGATAAAAATGGCTGATAGGAAAAAAGTATTTAGTGCCTCAAAAGTGCTCACTTTACTGTGAACAGCCTATATCGCATTTTTAATCGTTACACACACTGCTGACTCTCACTTATACGACTCACACCTTCGTGGCGATTTTGTTCGACTGATGGGAAACGAAGTACTCATTTAGTGTATCATGCATCGTAGATGCAACGCACCTACTATGCAGCATCAGGAACAGGATTTCGAATAAGTTATCGGTCGTATTTTTCAACCGAGAAGAATAGCGTCACCCACTTCGTGTCGGAAGTGCGGACAGCCGGTAGAGTTTCCTAAAATATCACATGGGGCGACACCACCGTGTATCCAAAAGAAAAGTCATCAATTTTATTTAAAAACAGAATCGGGTTCCAGAGTTTTAGGATTTGGGATGAAGGCGTGTCTTCCGGTGTGTGAGCAGGGGAGTTAGCGATGTTTGTCAATATTCTCAACGATAATTGTGGGAGAATCTCATCCTTTTGGGAGTTCTTGACGGCTTACGGGACACTGTGAGCATGTGATAAAATCACGTGAAATAGCGATCACTGCGCTTAAGAATGAAGCGAAGCAGGTATTTGACAGTTTATTTGTGCCAACAAAAAAAAAAGTTATCTTTCACCCGTAGTAATTCAACTGAAACAAATTTGTGTCATAATAAAGACATATGATAGTTAACAAAATTAATATTTGTGGACATGCCGCACGTTTTTTTATCTAAAAGAATAATAACTATTGTATTGATACATGACTATAGGAGGATACGAGCATCAGCACTTAAAATCCTGTTAACTGCAAACGGTACCTTGGGAGTCCATGATAGTTTTATAATATAAAGGCAGGTGGGTCTCAGCACTGAGAATTACATTTACACAGCAGATAGCTTGTGACCGCTGATGCACGGGCAAAGTCGATCTTGATGTGGTTTGAAAGAAACGTGTTAATTTGAGTTTCAGACTATCATGGATGTTTTTTTTTTTGCACCACAGGCTATGATGTGGAAATTTTATTAATTGCAGGTGCTCGCCTTACAAATATATACTTTCGTATAGAAATAACACGCCAATGCAAACCTTTGTGAAATTAATACAATTATGTTTGTCCTAGAAAAATACACCATCTAGCTTAAAAAAATGTATTGAATGTGCAAGCCGTCTCCTACTTATAGTGTATTGTCTGATTGTGCAAATGGTTGCTGGACTTTCCGTTTAAAGGCAGCGTAAATAAATTGAAAATAAAACTAAACTTCGACTTCACATTCATAAAAATCGTTAGTTTTATTAAAAAATTGAGAAACCCCGCTGGAGTATTTAACTAAACCAGCAAACAAAAAAATGTTTTACGGCTCATTTCAATCACATTGAAATGGCGGATCATGCATGTATGTATGGCTCCTAGTCAAGGATGCCATAAACTAGAACGTATTTTGCATGTCCGAGGTATAGAAGCGAGTGATCACTACCTAGGGAAGTTATTGTACACATTTTCACAACACAAAAAGACAGTCGGAAACTAGTCTTCGGACGGGTAAAATGTCTTCAGTGATATCTATTTGCTAGCGGACCTCACGGAAAAGTAATGACCAGTGTTTGAATAAAACGTCTTTTTTACTGTAGCTATGCTCACCTCTCGTCATGCTACGAAAGAGGCAGGTTTAATACGTTCACGTGGGTCTGCTGCTGGTTAGTAATATGGAGCCATAAGAAAAGAAAATTCTCTCATCCCTTAAAGTATATATGTATAAATAGTTAAATAAAATAAAAATAAAATAAAACCTATAATAGGACGTGGTGAAGAACACCAAAATTAATATTGACTGTTTGTCACGCCGTGAGATGCATAGAGATGAGAAAGGGCAGACTTAAAATTTGACATCCTTGGGAAGCGAGGTGATAGTAGAAGGCAGGGAATTCACGCTTAGGGCATTAAAAAAAGCGATTAAAATTCTTGATAGTAACGAGATGTATGGTTGGTATCTTCCTTTCCAAACTATCCCAACGACATAAACGACTCAACCAATTTGTTCTCATTTTGTTGCTAGTCTGTTCTCAATTTGGCCTTGGGTTACTTTCCACTTCCTCCCCCCCCCCCCCAATTCTTNGCCCGTAGTCTGATAAGCGGACGGTGTATAAATATACAAAATAAAACAAATTCGAAATTTATATCTACAATGCACAACTCTCCTTAATTCACCCGGGACTTGAAACCGGGACCTTAATTGTATGTAAGTATCTAATTGACCTTGGCTACGAAGATCACCTGACTTTCAGCATCTTTAAATTCAGGGCCCGCGATGGCTGAGCGGTTAGCCTGCTCGCCTCCCACCAACGCAAACCAGGTTCAATCCCCGGCCGGGTCACTCCCGGATTTTGGCATGTGGGAATGGTGCTGGTTGATGCCACTGGTCGATGGGTTTTCTTGGGAATCTCCCGTTTCCCTCGCATTCTCATTCCGACGCTGCACCATACTCACTTCAATCACCCTCCTCTGCTCTCAAGACCTCACTACTAAGAGCGGCCCATATCCCTTCATTCTCTGACTCCTTTTTTTAGTTGAAAACGTCGTACCATAAAAGTAACAATATTGTAAAAAAATGTACACGTTAAGTGGGCGGGGAACGATAAGAACAAATACGTAAAGACAGACGTGATCAAATGGTTCGGAAGAACATGAAAAGAAGATACAAATAAAATGGTAAGCAATGGCGAAGGGAGATCGGCTTGATTTCTGTAAAAATTCACGAATTACCAAAAACTATCGTGTGTGCCCGAAATATATAGTACCGCGCGATAATTACCTTTCGAGCACGACAACTCTCGTACGGCAGGCAACAAAACAATCCGCGAGCAATTATCCCGGCGTCGCGCCTGGCAGCGGATGACGGCACTTTCTCAAGCGAACGACGGCACTGCACGTCAGCAACAGCGACAAGTCGTTAACATGGTTCAACCCCTTGTCGAGGACCGCCTCGTTAAAGCGGTTTGCCTGATGGCGACGTCGCCGCGACGTACGCGACTGCCGCTCTTAACAAATGGTGGCGTCCAGAGGAACGCTAATTGATACTTCTGATAGTTTATTCCACGCTACCTTCACTGCCTCGTCCTCTTCTAACGACCCCATGGTGAGAGAAGCCTCTCCCTGTCCTGCAGCATCCCTGCGGTCCGCGGCGGAGATTCACATGGACTTGGCAACGGACGTTGCTTGCGGACTGGACAAGACGTTTAAGTCCGCGACGTTGGACTGCGTGCGACGACGGGGAGAATATCTGTGGGGTCCGCGGGCATTCAACTGCCGGATTCGTGTCGCCGGTTAACTTCCCGGGTGATAACGCCTGACATTCAACACACAAGCGCCTAAGCGTCGCTTGTCCACACGCAACACGCACGCCACGGCAGGTGAAGTTCTTTAACCGCAATTCTACGACGGTCTGCACTGGAAAATTATCGTAGCTGTTTTACTGTTGAGTGGGCACAAACCTTCTGAGGAACAGTCCCTGCCCGTCATTACATACATTGTAAGGACAGCACTGAGTGAAATACTTACGATAATGTTGCCCCCGAACTTTTAAAAATAGTCGCACGCCTTACCCCTTTCTACTTTAATTTACCGTTTCAGGCGTTGTAAGAAAATACGTTTTATGATCCGTGCTGTACTTAAGTCGACACAACACTTGCTTATTTGTCACAACCAAGAAACTGGAGGATTTGTGTTCAACTCTAGTAATATACTGAAGAGCCAAAAAAACTGGTATAGGCATGCGTATGCAAATAACAGGGGTATGGAACCAATCAGAGTAACGCGATGCGGCCGGCAACTAGGTCAGTTACTGCTGCTACAATGGCAGGTTATCAAGATTTAAGTGAGTTTGAACGTGGTGTTATAGTCGGCGCACGAGAGATGGGACATAGCATCTCCGAGGTAGCGATAACATTTGGATGTTCGCGTACTACCATTTCACGAGTGTACCGTGAATATCGGGAATCCGGTAAAACATCACATCTTCGACATCGCTGCGGCCGGACAAAGATCGTGAAAGAATGGGACAAAGATGACTGACGAGAATCATTAAAGGTGACAGACGTGCAACCCTATGTCAAATTGGCGCTGATTGGATTTGTGGACTGCCCTGCAGGATTGATGGTGTGAATTGCCTCAGGCATACCTTCAGACATTAGTCGAGTCCTTGCCACATCGTCTTGCGGCACTTCTGCGTGCTCGGGGGGCCCTATACGATATTAGGCAGGTGTCCCAGTTTTTTTTTGGCTCTTCTGTGTATGAACCAACAATAACATAGATCAGTAATACGGTTTGTGAATCAGTTCGCCGCAGAAAATATCATTAACCATTAAGCGTAATATATTGCGGGCGATCACCATCAAAATACGTCGAGAAATCAATGCGTACCTCCTACTATAAGTAATAATAGGCAGGTTATTATTGGTGTTTATACGTATTTGATCGGATTGTAAAAAAAGAGAATAGTAAGTTTATGTTACAGATGATTGAAATTTTTTTCTCATACACTGCATGTAATAGCCCGTGCTCAATCCTCAGCTTGTATAAAATCAGAAAAGAGGTATCAAAATTTTTTTTGTACTACGCGTAACCCTTCTCTAGCAGCGATGAATGGCAACGATCGTGACGAATATCATCCTGCGGAATGGAGTTCCACACAAATTTTACCTGGTGACGCAGTAAAGAACAATTTTGTTACAAGCGGCGAATATTGGAGCTGATGACGTCCAATACAGTCCCGCCTATGCTCAAGGGGAGACAGATCTGGTGATCGTGCTGGCCAGCGGATTTGACCGCCTACTTGGAGAGCGTGTTGGGTTGCACGGGCGCGCGGTATGTGCGGCGCCTATTTTCTTGTCGGAATTGCGCATCCACCTGTCGTTGTACGAATGTCAGCTGAACACGCTGGACAATGTTCTGGATGTACCGCGCAGAATTAAATATTGCCCGTGCAAACACGAGTGGCGGACGGACGTCGAGGGCTATGGCTCCCGAACACCACAATTCCAGGCAATGCGCCTGTGTGTTGCCGTCGTATACACTGCGGAATGTACTGCTAACCTGGTGGTAACGCGTGAATGGCCATCGTTAGCACTGCTCTCGTCAGTGATCACAGCGCTTCGCTATTCACCCCTCCCCCCACCACCTTCCGGGCGCTTCTAAGACACCACTGGAGGCTGGACCGTAGAGTGAATATGGCTGCGCAGAAGAAGTCTCCATGTCCTCTCCCTGAACTGATTTTCTTCGAACGCGACTATCGGACTATCATGAACGACGGGAATATGATTTGAGGTTAGAACAGTGTTTAGTAAACATGTGCTTTGAGAAGCTAGTAACTCACTTTGATTAAATTAAAATTAATTTTCAATGTTACATTTGAATACACAATTATTATCATTTACGTTACAGCTAAATAAACTTATAACATCTTACACACACACAAACACACACAAATACCAAAGTTGAAAAAAAAAAAATTACCACCACCTAACTTAACTAGATTATTTAAAAGTGCGACGACAACTTGTTCCCGACAGCACATCTGAAGGCCAGTCTTCAAAATAGCTATCCTGTTGGTCTAACTCTCTCTCAGAAGGAGGAGGGTAATCGCGATTTTCTGTATCTGGCGGCACTGCTAGGAAATTTTACACCAGACGGACCTACTACACGGAACACTATTGACCCTGGTCACTTAAACATGTCTCCTCACGGAGATCCAAAATCCGTAAACTGTACAAACGCTGCGTGCCTACGCAGTTGTGGCATGCCGTCACCGTTAAAAAATAACTTCGCGGCATAGTATAAATGATATTAAACGAGCAAAACTCGATTACTGATTCCTTTGTACAGAAGCGCTCTTGATCATTCAATGTGCAACTGTCTACTGCCACAACATGGAAATGCTGCCTTTCATATGCACTTCCTTCAAGGTTACGTTTTTTCATTTTCTAGTTATGCGTGTATTTATTGTCTACCGGTGACAAATACATGCCCTTCCTTCTGATATAGATTTTACTACCGTAGCTGTGAGAAACCGAATGAATAAGGTTTTTAATTTTTTTCAGTGTAAAACATGAAAAAAATGATAAGTTCCAGATAGTGAAAGTTGACCGCAAAGAAGTGAAAACTGACTCAATGATACCACTTTTATACTATTGAATACTGCGACAACTGATTTGAGTGATATTTAAGGTACACCCCTAGTTGCTCGAATGCATAGGTAACAGCTACCTGACTGAATTTTCGTCGAGTGGTTGTCCTGCCGATGGCCAACACTGATTCTGTATTAAAATGCACGCAAAAAAATCTGTCTTTTTTTACAAACTTAGACCTTTTCTTTTATTTTTGACTTTGGTAAAACTGGTTTCAAAGAGTTGCCATGAGAAGACGAAAAGGAAAACATCCTGGAGTGCCATTCTCGTACTTCTGTCTCTTGACAGTGGTAAACTAGCAAAATAAAAATATAAATGCATGAAATCACTGCGCATGCGCTCAGAAACAACACGTAAACATGTTCAAGCGTTTCATGCAACCTTGTTGCAGGGAGCATTACAGTTGAAGCAGGCAGGGTCCGTCCGAACTTTATTGCCTTTACCAGCAACTTCTTTAAGCATATTCACGGTCGCGGAATAAAGATACTTTCAACGGCATCTACACGTTTTGCTTTCCAGGTTTCAATAAATCACCGTCAGGGGCATGGGAAATTCGCATTATTATCTGGCAGCACGCTACACCGAACATTCCACCGTACACTCCAGTAATAACATCTGCAACTTGTCCCCGCCTTCGATGCGCGGTCGAAATGGATGACACGAGAACCACGTGGAGCTGGCCGACGGAAAGACCAGTTATTTTTTCGGTGGTTGTAGGAACTAAATTTTATACCCATGGACCATCTATAGTCCATTTGTGGTTACTTCCAAATTTTCTGGAACCCTGCTTATGTTCTACTTTAATGATATACCTCCACCCTATACAAATAAAGCTTAATGAAGTCTATGAAGTTACACCAAAGGGACAGCGCACCGCGTTCGTTCGCACTCACTTTAATAATACTTTCCACAAGAACTATTTATTATGAGGCATTACCGATACACCATTTTACTTCCTGTTTTTAATCATTTTAATTGTAAATGAAAGATTGTAATTTGCAATTAAATATAATTAAATATTTAAATTAAATTAACAAAAAGTAAGATAATCTTATGTTAACTCATTCAGAACCCAGTGTACACAATTATATACATTACGCATGTGTAGGTAATTTTTTGGGTGTACTGCACACTGCGAGGCTCAATGACCAATAATCTTAGCTGCAGGTAAATGATTCGCAAACCGCCTTACTGCTCTAGGTCATACACTGGAGAGACAAAAAAAAGTGGTATAGGCGTGCGAATGCAAATAACAGAGGTGTGGAACCAATCAGAGTAACGCGATGCCGTCGGCAGCGCCTATATGAGACAACAAGCGTCTAGCAAAGTTGCTAGATCCGGTTACTGCTGCTACAATGGCAGGTTATCAAGATTTAAGTGAGCTTGAACGTGGTGTTATAGTCGGCGCACGAGAGATAGGACATAGCATCTCCAAGGTAGCGATAAAATTTGGATTATCGCGTACGGCCATTTCACGAGTGTACTGTGAATATCGGGAATCGGTTAAACTTCAAATCTTCGACATCGCTGCGGCCGGAAAAAGATAGTGAACGAATGGGACAAACGACGACTGACGAGAATCATTAAACGTGAAAGACGTGCAACCCTTCCTCAAATTGGTGCAGGTTTCAATGCTGGGGCATCAACAAGTGCCAGCGTGCGAACTATTCAACGGACCATCATTGATATGGGCTTTCGGAGCCGAAGGCCCACTCGTGTACCGTTGTTGACTGCACGACACAAAGCTTTACGCCTCTTCTGGGCCCGCCAACACCGCCATTGGACTGTTGATGACTGGAAACACGTTGCCTGGTCCAACGAGTCTCGTTTCCAATTGTATCGGGCGGATGGACGTGTACGTGTATGGAGACATTCTCATGTATCCATGGACACTACATGTCAACAGGGGACTTTTCAAGCTGGTGGAGGCTCTGTCATAGTATGGGGCGTGTGCAGTTGACGCGAAATGGGGCCCCTGATACGTCTAGATACGACTCTGACAGGTAAACAGATACGTAAGCATCCTGTCCGATCACCTGCACACATTCATGTCCATTGTGCATTCCGATGGACTTGGACAATCCCAGCAGGATAATGCGACACCCCACACCTCAAGAGTTGCTACCGAGTGGCTCCAGGAACACTCTTCTGACTTTAGACACTTCCATTGGCTACCTAAATCACCAGACAAGAACATTATTGAGCATGTCTGGGATGCTTTGCAACGTGCTGTTCAGAAGATATCTCCACCACCTAGTACTCCTATGGATTTGTGGACTGCCCTACAGGATTCATGGTGTGAATTGCCTCATGCATGCCTTCAGACATTAGTCGATTCCATGCCACGTCGTTTTGCGGCACTTATGCTTGCTCGCGGGGGCCCTACCCGATATTAGGCAGGTGTACCAGTTTTTTTGGCTCTTCAGTGTAATTGGTTCATAACATTGTAGCCGAACATTAGTCGTGACAATGAAACAAGAATTATGTCCACTTAAGTACAGTACGCATAATACTTTTTTTTTGTTTGCAAAACATGAAACGGTAAATTAAAGTAGGTCTGAAAGGGTTAACACAAGAATAAAATGCTGGTGATAAATCACGTATTTAGATAACAGCCAAACACGTCATACATGGAGTGATTTTTCAAAGGTTTGATTAAAAAAGAGTGAAGATATCGCGAATACACTATAGACTGTAAATATAGGGACACCAATCAGATTTGTTGTTGCCACCATTTAGATATTAACGTCGATTGTAATTGCAACATAACAGCATGTTGCGATTTTTTCTTTGCTTTATCTGCAACTATGAATACCTATAGTTCTTACAGCGCAGTACTCTGTTCTAGTTGTGAGTGGGATGTTTGGAGGTTGTGGTGGGGTGGGGGGGACCAATTTATTTTTGTGACACGCAAATAGGTTATGTCGCAGATTGCATGTGCCTTCTACCTCACAACGGCGACGTAATGTAACCGCGAAGTAAACATGAGTACCTCGAAAAAACACAAGTCAGAGAGACGCACAACACTTGGAAATCAAGCCTGGGTGAGAAAATATTACGCCAAATCATGTGGTTTCTAGATAAAGTAAAGTTTTGAAGTAGGGACGGACCTAATACGTCCCAGGTATAAGAGGTAAGAGAGAGGGACTGACATCGCGGCAGAGGGATTAGGCAATTAGCGTATTTAAAATCAGTAAAATATGTATGAAACATCCAGTATCTTACCCTTTTTCCTTGTTGAAACAAATTATATTTGGTTTTGAGAATTAATAGAAAGTTATCATTTACCTTTATTTTTTAAAATTGTGCGTACGTGATCAAACTGAACTGCACTTATCCTAATGTAGCTTAACTTAGCCTAACTTACCTAGCCTACTGTTAGCTAACGTAACCTAACGTATCCTAACTTAACGAGACTATTTGGTATGATGTGTTAGGTGTATAATGTGTTTGTATTATAAAATAACAATATTCAATTTATACTGTCGTTCCAGTTACAATGTAACCTTCTAGAAGATGTTCACGGTAAAGTGAGCAGTTTTGTAATTAACCATTGAAAAATGTCACTGCACCTATCCGCATATATGATTTAACGGGCACAATGTCTGGAATGCGCCCAGTAAAGTTAATAACGACGGAGGAAAACTAGTTCCAAGTCTTAACGCTGAATAGCAAACTGTTAGGCATTCATTTGTTGATACTGAAGTAATTTAATTTCCTCTCTGTCAATTTTATATGTTTTTAACGATAAAAGTGAGAATATTTGTAAAACTTTTACATTTATAATCATTTCACTGTTTTACGTGATGGACGCAGGGACAAAGTCATCAGGCCAATGGCAAAGTTAAATTTATATATGATGGAAGGTAACAATGTCCGAGAAACAGATCTTAAGCAGGGCTTTCAAAAGTACTCAATTTACCATTGGAACGCCTATAGAAGAATGTAGAGTTTGGAGTAGAAATAGCTTCTCAGACCTAACAAGTTATATCCAGTTAGCACGTCTGTAGAATATACAGACCAAATACAGCTTGTTTTACTGATGCTCTCGATAGTCAAGAATCTATAACTTAGTAACCTGCTGACCGAGAGGATTCTAACGACTTGGCTGTTACATGCATAGTGAGAGGTCTAGGATTTTTACTATCGGGTTGTGCACAGACTAGCGGAGGGTGGGATGGGACTTGCTTTCCTTTAGTTGCGGCATGCGCTGATTTCAACCAGGGTGACGCAGCTTTGTGCGCCGACTCATCTCTGGGAGGTCTGTCAAGAACACTCTCCCCTTCATCCCTGTAGCCAACCTCTCCTCCCCTTGCTCGTGGTCACGGCTCACGAAGTCTGGTTGACCTCCCAAGAGTACAGTAAGAGGTCTCGGTGAGGAGCGAGGGGG
>NQII01000245.1:820979-960354 GCA_002778355.1 Clitarchus hookeri | reverse complement strand
GGGGGGGGGGGGTATGTTTATTTATCAGCCGCGACCTTGACGATTGTCAGCGCGGCAGGCGGTCCCCCGGAACATCCTCCGTAGTCCCTGGACCAGCCATCTGCCGTCACGATCTCCCCTGGACGCTCCTCGCCGGTCGTGACGGCGCCGCCTGCAGCCAGAAAAGAGAAGGCAGTGTTATATTCAAACTCCTACCAGGCTACAGGCTCTTCACTGTTGTTTGAGCACTTTCAGGATCAACCTTCAAAAATATGCATATCTTTTAACGGGCACAGCGTCAATAAAGTTGGTATTCGCTGTTCACGGTAAAGTGAGCACTTTTGAGGCCCTAGCCACTTTTTCCTTTCAGGCATTTTTGAGCCTTTATCCATCTTTTTAAAATAAATATTGCCATGTAAGTAATAAACACAGTGTGTATATTCCACCGCACTCGGAAGTTAACGTCTCAGAAAAACATAAAATATATTTATTGACTATTAATCCAAAATAGATAGCTTTCAAAAGTGCTCACTTTACCGCGAATAGCCCATAAAAACTGAGAGAAAGTATTATCTTGTTTTAACGTTCAATAAAAAGTGCTAGGTAAACATTTGTGAATACTTGAAATTATTTATTTTGCTTCTTTTTTTTATACATGCAAGTGTATGAATAAGCCAGTAGGTTTAGTATGTAATTTTGTAATATTTTTACAGTTTCACTCGACCTATGCATTAATATAGTGATCAGACTTGTGACAATGTTAATACTGTTATTGGTGGAAGGATAATATATGTGTATGAATAGTGGATAATCGCGAATATTTTTTGAGTCAATATATTTACTATAACACTCTAACTAATTTATTCCTTCATGATTAGATGAACAAGGTTTTGACTCGGCTAGGTTGTTTGGAGACCAATCACAAACGTTCTGCCTTGTAGTATCAGAATCCTCACTGTTCCAGTAAAAGGGAGTAGTATCTTTATACATGAATGACAGCCAATAAGGAAAGAAAACTGTCGTACATGTGTACCGTTCGTTGAGTCCTAGCAAACAGTAAAGGTTTCCCGCGATAAACCACCATCTCTATGGATGTGCATACAAATATAAGCTGTTCATGGTGAAATAAACGTTTGACAAATGTCACAGCTCCTACCTACACGTATTTCAACGAGCACACTGACTGGCAAGCGCCCAGTATAGTTGGTAACGACAGAAGGAAAGTGCTTCCATGTCATAACGTTCAATTAAAAATTTTACGTAAACATAGCTGTATACTGGAAATCTTTTCTCTATCCTTCTGTTTTCTAATTTTTTTAAGAATGAGAAAATTTGAGAAATATTTACTATTGTTATATTTTTACAATTTTACTTGACCGAAGTACGAATGAAGTGACGAGGCCCATCGCAATGTTAATTTTACATATGGTAGAAAAATGCAAAGTTTGCATACAAGTAGATCTTAAGCAGGACTATCAAAAGTGCTCGGATAACCGCGAACAGTCAGTACAATCCGTCCTGCTGTGGGTAAAACGGGAGAGGTTTACAAGAAGTGTTGTATTAATTTAGAGGGGTCATGTCATAGAAAGGAACTCGCCATGGTCGCTCACTCTGGACTCGTTGTCCAGAAGGACTGGTCTTTACACTCGCCGATTGCCCAGATTCTCTGCCCGGCAGTCCTGTCCACTCTGCGCCCCCCCCCCTTCCCAGACTGTGCTGTCGAAATTAACTCTGATTGGCTCCCGCTGTGCAATGGAGGCGGGGTCTGCTTATAGAATGTTGAAGTTTCAAAGGGATTTCCCGATGTCTGCCTGACTCGCATTTTCTGGTGTCGTATGCAATTTTCTTTTGATATTTATACATTCCACCATTGCTCGATTTCACAGTTCCTAAGTTTTGTGAACTTGACTGTGGCCTTCTTCGCGGGTACCGGTGCGAAAGGATGTGCACAACGGGACTGTGGGTAACACTAGGTATAGTGCAAACAAACGTCTGGACATCTCTCAGATGGGTGGACGCCCCGACCATCGCAAAGGGAGAAGAGATGCGCGTGCAGCGCTAGTCATGCTATCAGCTGTTTCACGAAATCGGGCTGTACGTCCTCACTGCTGTTGCCGAAAAACTGAAGACCGGATGTTCGTGGGACGGCACATATGATGCCGGGCCGTTCTTTTGTAGTCAGCGGCAGACCGGTCCATGACGGGCAACACACTAGCAAGGGAACTCGCGTGCCCAAACGTCTGCCGTGAACTATAGACAGGTTTCAACGTTTCGTCGACGGTCAATTCACTAGAGAACTGTCCGAGGAGTGTTCCCACTCCTCGGACAGAGAGGAGAGGGCAAGGAATCGATCATTGCCTGTATCTGTAACCATCATAGCATTCGCCCGGAGTGATTTCAGAAGATCAAGATCGGGAATCAAACTCGGGTCCTCCCGAAAACGAGTTCAGATTCTTTCAAAAACTTTTGGTCCCGGTACGCCCGATGATTGAATGATATAAGGGCGGAGCAGCGGTGGAATGGAGACGGAGGAGGATAAAACGATTACTCCGAGAAAATTCACAATCCACTGTGGTGTCCGACACACAGCGCTAATGTCACACAAAGAATACAAAAAAAAAAAATTTAACTTGATAAATTAAAGGTTTCTGTTCTAGACTTTACATTCGTCCATGACAGTAATACGAACCATTCGTAGTCTAGAGCAATCCACTGTTTACGAATCAGTCCTCCACAAGAAATAGCATTGGGCACTCAGCATCTCAGTGACAGTACAGGCCAATTATAAATTTCCTGTGCAACGTGTACCTATACGATTTGAAGAATGAGTATTTAATGCGTTAAGACGTTCTCCTGTCTCTGCCTTATCGTTCCCCCTCTGTGCGCTCCAATAGTTAAAAATACCGTATCGATTGGCGATCAGTCGAGAACACGTAACTAAAAATAATGTGTTAGAATCGCCAAAAAACGTGTAAGTGTAGGTATATATAAGATTACATAACCCATTAGGATTCTCGTTTTGAACCGCATCTGAGATTTCTTGTCCAGTGTTTCGGCAATCGTCACAGTTGCCATCTTTAGGGAAACAATGCCTGGCCAAATAAGAACAATCGAATAATCGGGCCCTGTTTATTCTTATCTCTGGGTAACTGTCTCCGGATTGGCTGAGCATTTCGGCCAATCATAGGCTGGCAATAGCTTCGAAAGCAGGCGGTCTATTTTTAAAAACGTTTATGGGTTGGGAGTACGACAATGGCCGTGAAAGCCTGTGATTTATTTTTGATATAAATTTTTTCCCTGAAATTATTTTATTTGTTACTCAGATTTAGTTTATATGAGCTCGCGAAAAGCTGATAGTTATGTGGTCTGTTGAAAGTTTTTGCCTTACCTTTGGGTGACTTGACTAAGAGTAAATCACTAAATGTATTTGAAAAAAATTTTATTCGCCCACTGTCTTGGATTGAAGATGCTACGTTAGGAACAGTAATTATCATTCGTGAACCGACTTTCAATCGCGTTAGTTAGATTTCTGCAATAGCTTTTTTTTTGTTGTGAGACGCGCTAAGTGAAACACAAAACAAAACCATTAACCTTTCTACAGGTAACAAACGTTATTAGTTAAAACAACTAGGAGCACGGTTTGAGCACCTTACAGCGTTTATATGTGTTGCCAGAGACCTGGGAATTTCGCAAGTAAATTTCAGACTAGGCTTTACAGTTCTCTCAGTCAGCCCAAAGTTTAGGTTTGAAAACGCTGTGTACACGTATGCCTTTTTATTTGCGTCGTTCTCTGTCTCTNTGTACAGTCAGCCCAAAGTTTAGGTTTGAAAACGCTGTGTACACGTATGCCTTTTTATTTGCGTCGTTCTCTGTCTCTCTAAACGAAACCGTTTCCTCATCTGGCTGGGTCAGAGAGAGGTCTGCTTCTCTAATACCACAAACTATTATTCATCTGCAGATAGCTTAAATTGTAGTACATATACCATACAATCATAAAGGCAGTAAGATACTAAGGCATTTTGTAACTCATACATGCACAACAAATTTTCGCATTATGCTACTCTGTCTGTTACTGATACGCGTCAGTTGAGTAAGACTAATTTCATACTTGATTTGCTAGTTTTATTACTATTACTAAAGCAGGGATTTTTCGCGAAAAAAATTTTTGGAGGCAACATACAGTTCAAACCACTGTAGGGTCGTCCAGCTTTTTTGATTGGCTGAAACGTGTCCTGGTCCGTGTTAACTGGTTGCACACGAGTCACGAAGGCTCATTGTCTAAATGGCACGGTCAAATGCGGGAACGACACCAGCAGCGAATGGAGGTATGAGCATAGCTGAGGTGTATATATAGTATTGAAGTCTATTGTGTACGCAGATTTTTTTTCTCGCGAAAAATTACTGGCGCTAACTATTACGTGCTCATCTGTGGTTCAGAGCAAAGACTACAGATGAGGTAGGCCGCTTATTCGTCTTCTGTGCATTTACCCAACTTTCACCTACCCCAATCATACACAACTGTCAAAGTCACACGGTAAACAGTGATTAACGTGTTTGTTTATTTCTTAATTTTTAAACGACATGCACTATTATATTAAAAAAAGTACTTTTATAAATTTGAATTTAGTCCAACTGCATTACAAATTTGTTAGAGGAAGTATAAAAACATCTCTAAGAAATAGTTTACTTAATTTTCTAACCTAAAATCCAAAGCATGCCGTTTCCGCTAGACGTGTTGGAAGAAAAGCAGCTCAGTGTTAGGACGCGGAGATTGGTTGTGCGCAGCCAGCGAGATCAGCCTACCTCATTTTTAGTATATGGTTCAGAGCCTTGCAGCGCGTGTCAAAAATTAAGCGTTCGAAGGATAAAATAAACAAGAAAGAGTACTAGTGAGAAATCTGTACTGCGAATAACTAAACGCGCCAACATTTCCGGGTCTCCATATTAAAAATTATCGTACAATATACTCAAGCCCGAAGTTATGGCGGGCCCCCGAGAATTACCGTACTCTCGGCTGACACTTTCTCGTTGGCGGCGGGAAAACTTTCTCGTGGCTGCGGCGGCGCCGACACAAGTGTGCGCGTTTCCCTCACTTCCGGCTCTCCCCCCCCCCCNCGTCGTCCTGCGATAGGCGCGTCCCGAGGCGCCGGCCACGCCCACTTACTCCCCACTACATTTTTCTTTTGTCAGGCGCCACCGCGCGCGCGTATGCGTGGCGTCAAGTGCGCGCGCAGCCGTGCCGTGTCTCGCCTCGTGATCGCCTAACCACACTGCTTTTGCCTTTATGGCCTTTGTATACGGATGCCGATTTCTTGCATGCGCTGGCGGAGCTTATAGGCATTTTCACGGCAAAGTGAGCACTACTGAAAACAAACCCTTGAAAAAAACATCACTGCCCCTGAACTATACGTACGTAATACAGTACATTCTGGAATGCAAGCTCCCAGCTGAGTTGGCAGTGAATTCTTAAGGCCCCCGCCTACGTGGCGCTTGAACTGCGATGCAAAGTGTATGAAATACACGTTTTTCAAAGAAACTGTAAAATGTGCGTTCAATGAGCTGATATACGAAAGTAACGCACGCGCCTGGCGAGGACTGTGGAGTACTTTCAAAATGTCACACACATTAGAAACATAATTTAAGAGTAAACCAAACCGACTGAAACGGCCTTACCAAAGCGTTGTAGCTCAAAATATACGCTTCAGATACATAGAAAGTACTCAATGGCCCTGCACTGAAACTTCGTACAGACGTTCCACCAATAAAATAATAGGATCACATCTGAAAGCCCCACAGGCACACGCAGTGCGACTGGAACTCTGCACGCCAGTTCTGAGCCTTGCACTTAGCGGCGATGACTTTGAGTGCTGTCAATGTAATGCCATATCCTACGAATTTGAATAATTGTGTGGATTTTGCCGTAACATTGGGACCTCCACATTCTTTGAAGACACGGGTGAAGAAATTGGCGTGTTACTTCGCCAGTAGTTTTCATAAGGTTTTCTGCGACGTATTATTACGCCAGCAACACTCAAATTACTCAAACATAAAGGATTATTATAATAATAACTATTTAATTATAATGGTTATTGTTATTATAATTCCGAATAGAAAATAATATTTATTGTGACACTTTCAACTCAGCATTTTATTGGCGGAGAGCTGACCCTAATGAACGCTGTATAGTATAGTAAGCGTGTCACGGGCTGTGTGTACCAATAGTATGTTGGTTAATAGGAATACAGAGACAAACTAAACCGACGCCCATACAGACGTGAATATGGTCGACTAACTTCAAGGTTATCTTTATTGTCAACAAAAGTGTTAAATTTATGACTACTTAAGTTGGTGCTTCTTGTTTTATACCTACACATCGAAGTACGCATTTTCATTTCCGTCACATATTTACTTTCCCAGCTGCTCCATGGTTTTATTTGGTTGGCGCATTAATAAAGTGATCAGGCCAACGGCAAAGCTAATTTTGCATATTGCAGAAGGATACAAATTGGGCAGAGAAGTAGACCCTAAGCAGTGTTTTCAACAGTTCTCACTGCCGTGAACAGCCTATACAAGAGGAGACAAAAGCTAGTAAATCGATAATATTCCACTTTGTCATCGCATACCATACAAATAAGATGAGCTACGCGCGCATGTTTTGTACAGTTACTGTCATATCATGCTCTTGCTCTAAATTTACATGCACATTTAAACGTTACTCCATGCACAACCAATTTACGATTTAAGCAAAAAGGAAAATTTCAACGTCTTTGATTTTTTTTTTTTTTGGTTGGGGTTGTATTTTCTTTATCTGAGTCGTCAAAAACTCCTGACTGTTCATTGCAATACAAAACCAAATAATATACGAATTGCCACCTTTTCTTGCGGTTTCATGCGCAACACTAGTGCACTGTTAGATATTTCTGTAGTGTTACGGAAACTGTTACGAAGATGTAGAGTTAATTTACGGAAAGGCACTCCGTAATGCCGAGCAACGGAAATGAGCTCCGCAAATATAAAATACGGAAGCTCTTCGTATTCTTATGTCTTCGATTTTGCGACACGAACAATGCAGATGATACCTGAAGCGTATAAAATACCATCTTCACAATACTACTTCGTGTAAAATAGCAGTAGGCTAGTGGCGAACCAGTCAGAACCTTCTGTATACACAGTAAAATACGCACATAACGAAAATAAAAAACATATTTTTCTTTTATGTATAACCTCGCTTTATAAACCGCAAATATAGCAAGTGCTCTGACATGACTTGAAACTATGGTAGGCGCTTTCGTCACTATCATGTAAAATCCATATTTACGAAATATTTCTTGTAAATATGTGGTAGGTGAGTGGTTCGCGTTATTGAGGGTCAGGCTTACAATTTGTATTCAAATCCCAATGCAGGACAAAATACCTTTAATTTCCTTGTTATACACAGTGAAATACTTCACGAAAATAAAACTCTTTTTCTTACCACTGTATGTAAACCTAAGAAAAAAAATCGCACACACACCAACATAACTAAAATCCAAGAGGTACATGCATCATTCTACATAAATTACTTATTTACGACATTACTTCTTGTAAAAATGTGGTAGGAAAGCCGATAAATTCAAATTTTTTTCCGATGTCAAATCCCGCTACCGGACAAGATTTCTAATATTTATAGTCATAAATACACACAATGAATCACCCACATAACTAAAGTTGAACTTCTTTTTGTTCCCCCTTTTTATGAAGAGCAGATTAAAAAAAAAAACTTGTAAATTTGTGGACACATTTCGTGAATTCACGGAGATTTATGTAAAATTCACGGAGAGATTGTTATTGAAAAATAAAAACGAAGAGACCGTAATTTAACGCATATGTCTGAAATAATTTGTAACCGGTACTTTGCGTAATTTTACTGCTTTTTTTTTCTAACAGTGTGGAAATGTGAATATTCTGCTTAGTTACTCTCCTTGATTAACTCCAATTTCCGACGTCTCGATCATCTGAAAACCTCGAAAGTTGTTATCTAATGTTAATGTACGCCTCTCTAATACATCACAATTTCCTCTCTAATCTCCTTTCTCTAGGAATTGGCATTTATAATGTAACTATACACAATTTATCAACAGTAAGTGTCGTCTTTCGTCTGACGTGTGTTTTCTTTTCGTTCGTCAGTATAATAGGAACACGTTTAATTTTTTCATAGATACAAACGCGGATTTCAAACACACTGCAATGCAATTCAAGCACCTGGTAGGCGGCACCTGTGAAGTCTTGTACCTACACGTTATACAAAACATGCGTGTTCAGCGTATTGTTTATAGAGGCGATGGGACCCTTTATCCGCGTGCCATGGTTGCCTTTATCACTCTTTTGCTGTCCGTTCATTAGATGCTGAAAAGTGATGGAAGTAGTGTGGGCGCACTTACCTCTTCTGGACCACGACTTAGTAACCTGTGGGCGTTTCGAGCGAGCGTGTGAATCCACCTTCAGTTTTTTTCCAGAGAAAAAACGACTTTATTGAGTAGGAGAAGGGGGAGAAAGGATGAAATTGAAGCCACGTAAAACCTAGTCCCGCCTGGACGTAGGATCACGTATCTTTCCACGCCGTCCGTTATTTATTTACGGCCTCCTCCTTTGTTACTCCACTTACTACTTTTTCACGCAATTGTTTTTCCACTAAAAATTATCGAAATAGTATTTCATCTTACCTTATGAGATCAGCACACAGTTATTCGGGTAAATAAAAAGAGGTTAGCGAGATGAACATTCTGTTAAATAGTAAAAAAATATTTCGTGTGCCACTAAGAAGATTGCTTTGTGTCACAGTGGAAGGCGATGATTGGACGTACAATTTTTACATTTTTATTATTGGCCCACGGTTCTTACTGTAGTGTCAAGTAAGTCATCAACCAGTTTTAAAGGTAAGTTTTTGAAATCCTAGCTTGTCTTTAAATAAATTTTGCGATTTAGTTATGTCTAGGGAGAGGAATATTTCGCGAATTCATTTGAGGACAAGATAGACGTCAAGAACGTGTAGGCCTACACTGAAGTCGCCTTTGTATTCGGATGAAAATTCATTTGACACGCCACGGACGACCCTGAGGCAGTAGCAATCTTGCATGAAAGCAATCAGCGAATCCCATACTGCTAGATGTGACGTAACACTGACTCATCTCTGGGGCAGGAAGCAATGAACAAACATCTGAGACTCGACAACAGTAGTAGAAAAAGGATATTTCAACGTCAACTGGATGCTGGATGCGGAGCCGCGGTGCCATGGCGGCCATCTTGGAAAACGTCACGCTGCGACCTCCTGCTCTATCGTTTCATGTCAGTGGTGGCCATCTTGGATTTACCTTTCTTCCATCTCGAATTTTCCTTTTTTCCTTCCTGCTCTAACATTCCACATCGCCACTTCACGCTCCTGCATTCCGGTTTATTTTCTCCCACTCCTGCATTCCAATTCTTTATCTTCCGCTCTTTCATTCCGATGTTATTCTGTTTCTCGCGCTCTATCATTCTTTCCTCATATCCGTTCTATATCTCGGGGGGTTTTCTCATATTCGTTCCGGTTTCCTTTATATTTATCTCTTGTGTTTTCTTTCTCTCTTGCTCTCTCATTCTTTCCTGGCTCCCATCCTGTCTATCTCGGAAGAGGTGGTGGTTTTGGGTAAGTGAAGGGAGGGGGGGGGAGGAGGTTATCATATATTCTATCCAGTCTCCGTAATTTTCTCTCTCTCACCCCCCACCCCACCCTCACTTTTCGTGCCCTCCATCACCACTGACGTCGTCTGCTGTAGGTTGGAGGTACAGCTGTACGCGCGCGCTCTCGAATGCCCGGACAAGTTGGAGAGAGACAGACGTGTGCGTGTGACACATGTACATTGCTGTGCTATTGGGTATGTATGCATGCATATATCTTTTATGTAGAGACGTGACCTGCCAAAATTTTCCTATATATATATATATATATATATATATATATATATATATATATATATATATATATATATATATATGCCTTAANATATATATTACGCATATAAGAAGTGCATGTGTGTACGTGCGCGCCAGGTGCCTGCTGTTATTTTATGCTGTGAGTTTGTTGTCTGGAGAGTGTGTAGGCCGATGCGAGTATTTCTTCTCATAACCGTGAAATGACGGTCCTTTTTCGCTATTATAAGGTTATTGTAAGGCGAGTACATAGGCCGGTGCATGTATATACACCATTTCATTTCCTAACACATCGCATGCAATGGTGGTCGTGTGGTCAAGACGCTGGACTGGCGACCTAAGGGATGCCGAAACGATCCTGCATTTTTTGAGTTCCAAAACACCTTAAAAAACATACCCAGTGCCCCTGGTGGCCGTTGGCTGAACTAACCTCCCGGATGCTAGCGCGCCCCTGCTGACGATGAGTGAACCAACTCACATGCACAAAATGGCCTCGCCGATACCAGCGCTCCTAGCTGCCAAATGTACAACTTCACACACTCTGGTTGCGGGCGCGGGAATCAAATATGGCGGCAGGCGTGGGAATTAAAGTTCGTTTCAAAATTGCTTAATTACTTGCGAATCAGCTATAGATTTACAATATAGTTCAGTTTCACGCCATTCGACTCGTAGAGGAAATATGGTATTAACAAATGCCTGCTGCGCAGTAACAGATTTCTGTCTCTCAACAATTGAAGGGCTTTATTTTACCTATAAATAAGTCAAACCACGTGATTTGGGTTAAAGTTTAACATACTTCTTTCAAAACTACATACTTTTAAATGCTAGTGCAAGTCCTCTGACCATGTTTCAATGAGACTAGCATAAATTCAAATCAAGCAAAGTATTTGTATTTATAAAATCTCGGGTCTGTTGGAAAGCAAATTTTTTTACGGCCTAAATTTTTTTCAGCAGTTGCTTAGAGACAAAACGAGTTGCTCGAGCAATCATGAACCGTGAAGGAATAGCAGAGTGCCTGCAACAAGAACCCAATATCACCATAGCAGATCATAAACGTATATTATTGAACCAGCAAATAATGAGAGTACAGGTCAACAGCAGTCATTCGGGCAACAGCAGCGATATGGTTAGAGGACCGGGTCCCATCGCACCTAAGGTAAGCCATGTCCACGATCCTCATATAGAAACAGCAACCCAAGGTGACGTGAACTCAGGCGAAATTTTGATGTGCGTAGGCCATCACAACACCGGAGTACGTTAATAAGCCCTTTACGATGCAATGCAAAAGTTGTCACTGTCTGGTGACGCTGTATGCCATCTGCGGCTATGGAGTCATATAACACATACATTGGCTTATTTTATACAAAATACATTCCTAACCTTGGCTAACGGATTGTCAGATTTATCCAAATTAACTAAAAAAATAGCGGCATTGAAACTGCGCAATGCATTTGTACTTATTAGGTGCGTTTACCTTCCAAGTCACTGAGCGAGGTGGTGCAGCGGTGACACGCCTGATTCATATTTCGGAGGACACCGGTTTGATTCTCGGTCTGGCAACCCTGATTTTCGATTCCCCATAGTTTGCAAATTTCAAAGTGGATTTTATACGAACCGAAATTGGTTTCTTTTTGCAGGCACTCGGCTATTGCTTCTCAGGTCATGATTGCTCGAGCAACTTGTTCTGTCTCCAATGAATTCGCTGTTGACAAAATTTTAGGCAATAAAAAAATTCGCTTTCTAACAGATCTGAGATTTCATAAATACAAATACTTTGCTTGGCTTGAATTTATGTTAGTCTCATTGAAACATGGTCAGAGGACGTGCACTAGCATTAAATGCATGTATTTTTGAGAGAAGTATGTTAATATTTAACCTGAACCACGTGGTTTGACAGTTTTATTGGCAAAATAATGCGCTTAAAATAATGAGAGGCAGAAATCTGTCACTGCGCAGCAGGAATTTGTTGATGCCATATTCCCTCTAAGAATCGAATGGTGAGCAACAGAACTATAATGTAAGTCTGTAGCTGATTCGCGAGTAATTAAGCCATTTTGAAACGATCTTTCGAAAAAAAAATAATCCGTGCTCCAATTTGCATGTATTTTGACGCACAAACTTGGGGTTATGCTCCAAGTAAAGTTAGCAGCAACGTAGGAAAAGTAATTCCATGATTTAACTTAGTTAAAAAAGTGTTGTGTTTAAATTAATTGACTCTGAATTTATTTAATTTAATTTATGGTTATTTTATGCACATGCTTGCAAGAAGTGAAATTTTAATAACATGCTGTCGTTGCTAAAAATTTTACTTTTTCATTTGATCGGCGCTAGAGTGAAGCAGAAGAGTTCACAACAGAGAGAAAAGTACATCTCAGGCAGAATTTTCAAATTTTTTAGTTAACAGTGAAAGTGTGTATACCATGGCTGGGATGGTGGCTGAGAAGCATGATAGTTTTACACTCTTGTAATAAATGAAAAATATACCTAAATAAATACATTTTAGGATCTGTTTACCTCTTTTAGCCTTGGCCGTTTCGGGGATGCCTTTCTTAGCTGTTGAACTTTATCGTATCTCCCGTAGTTATCTTTTGGCCACAATCACTGCGAATTTTCAGCCACTAACAACACGAGTTCTTCATCAGTCTGACAGGGATGGACCAGTGCTGAGGGCGAGTGAGTGAGTGAGTGAAGAGATTTGGGCTGCTCTTAACGTCAATGTCTTGAGAGCCGATGAGGGTGAAGCGAGGTGAGTACGGAGCAGCGACGGTAGATCCCCAAGAGAACCCGCCAACCAGCGGCATAGTCCGGCACGATTACCACATGCGTAAATCCGGAGTCGACCCTGCCGGGAATCAAACCCAGTTCGTCTTAGCTGGAGGCGAGTAGTCTTACCACAACAACATCACGGTAAGAGAGTTTTCCACTCGTAATAAAACTCTCAGTCACGTGCATTTTTTTTTTCCAACGAACTCCCTACTCATGGTAATTTCAATCCATTCGTTTCAGGTTTTTGGATCGCCCAATAGGCAGTGACTAAGCCGGTACTGCCCACCGCGAGACTCTTATCTTAGGTTATGGGTTGTTCATGTCACAACCGCCAAACACAAAATCTACAGTTCATTAGCTGAGAGAACGAAACAACTAGTTACTCTACCAGTACAAGAGCAATTTTTTTTCTAGCAATACCTGAAACAGTTGATGTGGATCTGAAAGGGCTTGTTGCTGAATATTAAGGAAATTATGTGTTTATTTTTTTTTTGACGGTTGTCTCTGAATTTTCTTAAAATATGTTTTACTATGCACATCTTAAGGAAAATATATCTTTTATTTTTAGCGTTCTTTATTTTTATATTTTTAAAGGTTTAGTTTTTTTATATTTTTGTGTTCCAAAAACCCACGAAGTTATAATTTTGACACGAGATCAAGAGGGAAAATATGGAATCTATTTTTATTTAAGNGTGTTCCAAAAACCCACGAAGTTATAATTTTGACACGAGATCAAGAGGGAAAATATGGAATCTATTTTTATTTAAGGCAAATTACATTATTAATGACATTTATAAGTTCAACATAATTTGTGCAATTTTTACTTGTATATTTAAGTTCATATNGCAAATTACATTATTAATGACATTTATAAGTTCAACATAATTTGTGCCATTTTTACTTGTATATTTAAGTTCATATAAGGTTTGTTTGGAAGCTGTTTTCCTTTATATCTTTTCCCCGGTCTGTCCATCCTATTTAAGGAACCTCTCTAGTTGTCATGTGGATTTCATTGTAAACAGTTGTGTCTATTCTAATTGTTAAAGAACTATTGAATATTTCAATGTAAATATTTGTAGCAGGAAAAAAATAAAATGGCTATTTTGTTGCCAATTTATAAATGCGATTATCGAAACATATGTGGGGTCGTTGAAAAAAGTGTCAAAGTCAGCAAAAATCGCTGTAAGTACTCTGTTTACGATATTTATTCTGCTGTAAAACGGTGTTTTAAACTATAGGAAGTAATGCTTTATCTCATCTGAACAGATTGCAGAATTAANTTTATTCTGCTGTAAAACGGTGTTTTAAACTATAGGAAGTAATGCTTTATCTCATCTGAACAGATTGCAGAATTAAGCGACCGCCTGCAATTCTGAGGAAACAGAACACACGCGATGCTTGTTTATGATATTTTCCATCGCCGTCGCTTTGTTTTCTTCAGACGTATCCTTGCGGCGTTTAAGTTTCTTTACTAGAGAGTCCCCTTAAGGCTTGGGAGTCAATAAACCCAATAAAATAGAAATTAAAAATAAAAGNTTTATTCTGCTGTAAAACGGTGTTTTAAACTATAGGAAGTAATGCTTTATCTCATCTGAACAGATTGCAGAATTAAAACCATACAGCGACCGCCTGCAATTCTGAGGAAACAGAACACACGCGAAGCTTGTTTATGATATTTTCCATCGCCGTCGCTTTGTTTTCTTCAGACGTATCCTTGCGGCGTTTAAGTTTCTTTACTAGAGAGTCCCCTTAAGGCTTGGGAGTCAATAAACCCAATAAAATAGAAATTAAAAATAAAAGCGAACCCACGCGCGGGAAATTTGTGATGGGCGAAGGGATGTTAGTTAGCTGTGGGAAAGGAAGGGTGGCGAGTTGCCGGTTGGTTGAGTAGTGTGGGAAACAAGGGTACCAACCAACACCAGAGAGAATTTAATAGCCTGGAGAAAATAAGTAAGTAACCGACATCTTTAGGTCGTAATTCACCACGGGTGATTGGTTCGGCATTAACCGTGTAAATCTTCTCTGCAAGAAGCGAGGAGCATTTTTTCTCTTGTTCCGCCTTCTAGTCGGTGTTCCGAAGCACAGTGTTGCCAGACGAAGCAGACAGAATTCTGGTACCACGCGTAGTGAAAATCTGGTATGCTCCAACAAATTGATCAACGACTCATTTTCTAGGCTGTCACCTTAATTTACAAAACTCATACGCCAACGACTTAAACGTAGTCAAATATTGAGATACTGAATAGTTATGAATTTTTATCTTCGAGAATTTTGTACAGTGCAAGAGAAGACTCCAGTACTTTTTTTGCACTTTGAAGTACAAGTACTTATGACATTTTAAAGGCCAGTTTAAACTTATATTTCCAGCTGGACACTGGATAACTGTTGGGAATGTCATAGTGGCTGTAAAAAGGACATGAATTTTGTAATAAATATTTTTATTATACCCATAACGCTACATGATATTTCTGTCTTAGGGGCATAGTCTGGTAGTTTGTATACCAGGACAGAAACAGTCCCACTACCTAGTACCAAGAGGGAGGCGGTGCAGTGCTAAACCTCCTGACTTGCGTTCGGGAGATCTGGGTTTGATTCCAGGTTTCAATTTTCCATGGTTTCCTGAAATCACTCCAGACGAATGCTGGGATGGTTTCTTACTACAGGTCATACATAGCCGATTACTTCCCTGTTCCTGCTTCTTTGGCAACTTACTTCCGTATGTAATGACCTCATTATCGACGAGAATGCCTACAAGCCTACCTGCCTGACATCAACAGTTAAAGGGGTCACGGTGATGTAGTGGTTAGACTACTCGCCTCCCACCTGGGTAAACAGATTTCGATTCCCGGTGGGGTCACTCCCGGATTTCCGCATGTGGGAATCGTGCCGGATGATGCCACTAGTTGGCGGGTTCTCTAGGGGATCTCCCATTTCTCCGGACCTTTCATTCCGGCACTGCTCCATTGTCACCTCGCTTAACCCTCATCGGCTCTCAAGACCTCGATGTTAAGAGCCGTCCAATTCTGTTCACTCATTCACCAATAGTTAAACTATGGTACGCGCGCAATAATTACGGTGCGATCGCAACGCTGTTCCTAATTCGGCGGGCCGATGGGCGTGATGTATGGAGCTCTCGCCCTGAAGAACAACGTGGGTGTCGGTCCAGCGCAGCATCTCCTTGATCCGAGGAGAGGTTGTGGTTCGGTCGGGAGAGGGAAAGGGAAGAAGGGAGAGAGATTAAGGGGTGTGCGTCGAACACCTGTTACCTGCTGCCAGAGAAACAACCGTCACACCTCAAGGAGCACGGCCCTGGAGCAAAAAAAGGTACGAAAACAGAAGACCTGTTTAGCTGGAGGCGATATCCTGGAGGGAAACAAGTCACTGGGAGGGGGAGGTGTTTTTCGAACGAATGAGGCAACTTTCAGCCCAATCAGCGTATACGCTTTCAAATATATTCGCCGTAAATTACTGCTGTTTGAATAAGAAACAGGTTCTTTCAACCGATTGAAAAGGTGGTTTAGTGTGCTTTGGCCAGATATATTCATGAGTCATCACCCTTAAAATTTCATTAGTCACTGTTTGCACTGTCATGGACAACAGTTTTTGTAACAAAAAACACAATTCTTACATATGTATTTTACGTAACGCAAAATATAGACTTCTCGTCAAGGTTCAGTTTAATTTGCGAGACTATGCACTTCATTAGAGGAAAATTTTAGTCAACAACATTTTTTACGTTATTATGAATTCCAGGAAATAAGTGAAGGACAAGCTTATTATATGGCTGATTGGTCAACTACCATCGCTAGCAACTTGGAAAAGTACCGATTTATTGGAAAACACGAGAATATATTACTGTAACTTACAGTATCTGACATACTCTTAGGTATTTTGCATTTTATAAACATTCGTAGATATAGGTCTATTTTATTGTCGAGTCTTGATGATACTTTCTTTCATATGACAGTTTATTATTATTAGGACTATCTGTTTTATATAATAACGAGACAGTTTGTTAGGCGCTGGATTTCGAATTCATTATTATTTTTTCGTCAAGAAAAACATTTAAACAATACGCGCGATATTTTTTACTAGTTTGTATTAACTGATTACTCAAAATACGTTTTATACTACAAACAGTAACTCTACATTTCTGATGTCATGCAGCACAATGACAGTAATGCGTACGGCACTGGCTCTACGTTAGTGAATAAGTGAGGTATATTGTAGCTAATCTTAAATATTCCTTAAAGTTGGAATCAGTGATAAGTATATTTCACAGTCGCAAGAGTAAATTTAACTAGTGAAATTTAATTAACTAGTGGTTTTTGTTGGTTTTTAACCAGTAGTCATATCACTTTTTTAAAAATTTCCCTTCTTGCAAACGTTTACCGGCGCGCGGCGTATTACAAATGTATTGTTTGCAGCGAGTTTTGAGGAGTAGTTCTATTTTTTAACTTCGATTGGAAATATTAATATGCACTTATTTTGTTGTCCACTTGAATATTTTTCTGCTGGTTTTATTTATATTATAAAGAGGATCCATGTAAAAATATCAGACTCATATTCATGTTGATAAAAATTGTTAGTTACATGTAATCAACGGATGAATATCGTCAGTCGTTGGGTCTATGGAAGTAGGTACACATTGTTACCTGTAGCTGTTGAAGGATATACAACTGACTGTAAGAAGAAAATAAGCACCATTTCTCTATGAGAGAGTGAATTATACCGACTGACAAATTAGATTAATGCACTGGAAACCAGCATGATTTCTTGAAAACTGGGGAACATCGCTATAAAATCAGTTAGTTTAGTCATTGCAGTGGGCTCACTGTAAAAATTTTTTTTCGTTTATATATACAATTCTGTGGAAACGAGTTGCCAAGATATTTTTGTGAAACTACAAATAAATTAGGAAAATCTTTACAACACGTTACTGTGTAACGTGCAAAAAGTAATGTTTAATTTTGACTTCGAGTTTAATAAAATATAGACATACGTGTGTTTTATACAACAATGTGTTGCAAAACATTGTACAGGCTGTTCACGATAAACTGAGTACTTTTAAAAGCCCTGCCTAAGATCTACTTGTATGTACATTGTGTAGTCTTTCGCTATATGTAAAATTAACTTTGCCGTGGGAATGCCCACGTTATTCATGCGTTGGTCAAGTGAAACGGTGAAATTATCAGAAACGTAAATATTTCACAAATTTGCTTATTCTTAAACTTAAACTAAAAATAAACAGAGAGCAAAATAATTCATTTCAGAGTTCACAAATTTTTCTCTAAGGCAGGATTTACAATAGCTCGTTGCGTCCATCCGTCATCCGTCCGTCTGTCTCCCAACCGAGCGATTTACAACCAGTCTTCGTACGTCCGTCATCAGTTCATTGCTACAAACTACACAAACAAAACTGTTTATAAAGAAAAAAAAGTGAATATTGTTGGTGTTACTGTTTGTTACCCAAAACGCTTACACACGTAAGTAACAAAAATGGATTGAAGTTAAAAAAAATTATATTATATAAACTATGAACTTATTACTTTTACTGTTGCAAAGAGGGAACTCGTGTTTGCAAACGTAATTATCAATAAATCTTCAGGAGAAATGTTACGTAATTTCATTTTACAACATAAAGAAACATATGAAACAAAAAACGGCAAAACAATACACTGGACCACAATACACAGCCTTCCAAATAACTCGGAATGAACGGGTAACAAAACGTGTAAGTTTAGAAGGCTGTAATTTCATCCATCCGTTCGTCAAAAGTGAAAGTTTGCCAAGGTTTTGACGGACGAGCGGATAGAATTAATGGCCACCTCTGATTGGCTGTTGGTCACGTGATTGACGGACGGATGACGAACGGACGGATGCGACGGGTTGTTGTTACTCCTGCCTAACACTTTTAATTGAACGTTAAGACATGGAACTACTTTCCTTGTGTCGTTACCAACTTTGCTGGGTGCATGCGTACCCGTAACGACATATGCAGGTAGGCACAGTTTGCCATCAATGTTTTTTAAAACGTGCAAAACGTTTTTACTGTGTTGTCAGTAATTTATAATAAAGCAATTTTCGTTGGGTTTTCTGTTAAATTGCAGTAATTTGAACCAATTGGTAATTTATATAATTTTATACAGAGAGTTTTACACCACTGATAAAAGTAGCAGGCATTGAAAAGTAAAATGTTTTTTTATTAATGTGTATGTTGTACAGTTTTTTCAAATACCGTTTTCAAGAGTTTTTGTGCCAGACTCGTGCGTTATTAAATATTCATAAGAAGGAGTCGGTGTTTCCTTTTAGTCCCCACTTACCGTGCCGGTTGTCGAGTAAATGTTTTCGTTATTATACAATGAAGGCAGATAATTTGACTGATTCTCACAATGAACAGCTTGAACAGTTGAAGGCAAAGTATACGGACGTAGTAAACCAGTGGCTTGGACATTACACTCAGTGCCCGATTATGTTGCGTCTCAAGGATGGGGTGCCTTATCGAGTTTCTCCACCTAAATAACGTGCTTTTAAACAGTTAATACAGGGTATTAAAGATCAGGATATAATTGAGGAGCCTATTAGTAATTATTCTAGTCCAGAATTTTTACTTCCCAAGAAAACGCCAGGTTATCGTTTTATTTGAGATTACCGTCGCATTAACAAGAAGATATTTGTTGACCAATATCCGATACCGACGATTGAATCGGTTTTCCAACATGTAGGTAAAATTCAGTGTTTTTTTCTATTTTTGATTTAAACTCCGCATTCCTTCAGTGAGAATTGCATCCAGTATCGCGTGAAATGTCGGTGTTTGTTACTCCACTGAGGCAGTATGAATGGAAAAAGAGTGCCCATGGGTGTAAATTGTGGCCCGCAAACCAAATCGCGTTTTTTTAAATGTACTGTGTAAATATCAGTATGAATTCTTATTTATGTATATTGATGATGTTTGTGTTTTTAGTTATACTTATGAGGGACACCTACAGCATCTGGAACTTGTAATGAGTGCACTTAGAGACGCCGAGTTAACTGTAAATGCTGAAAAGATTACATGGGCACAAAGGCATGTTAAATATTTAGGTTTTGTGATATCAGATAGAAAGTTATTAATGGACCCGGAGAAAATTGGACCCATGGTAAACCTTCCTACCCCTAAAAATTTGCGGGTCGTTTGAGATTTCGGGGCATAGTAGGTTTTTGTTCTAAATTTATTGATGATTTTGCTAACATAGTGGAGTCTTCAAATACCCTTAAACGGAAAGGAGTAGAATTTTCATGGAGTAATGAACAGAAACTTTCTTTTAGACTATTGAAATAAAAATTGCGTCACTTCCAGTATTAATTTTACCCGATTTTGAAAAGCGTTTCACACTGCAAGTAGATGCTAGTTCAAAAGCATTAGGGGCATTGTTATGCCAGGAAGTAGATGGACATTTACCTCAAGTCGCATACACCAGTCGTTTACCAACACCAACTGAACAAAAATATACCATGTATGAGAAATAAGTGCTGGCAGCGATATACGGAATGGAGAAATTCACTGGCTATTTGGAATGTGGTAAATTTACCCTCCAGACTGATAATCAAGCCGACAATCAAACCTGCAGAACACATTGCACGATGGTTAGTCCGTCTTACCAAGTATAAATATAATGTCGAGTACATACGTGGAGTTGACAATAGTGTCACTGATTGATTACCACGCATATTCGACACAGAGGAGTTTGTTGTCGATAGTGAACCGCATGTTATGGTTGTGCAAAAACAACTGCCAGAGATTTCTGTGGCACAGGTTTACCCACAGGCCTATTTAAAGTTGCAAGAACATAACAAATTAGATCCTGTGTGTCCGCATATAATTTCAGATATTCAGTCAGGTAATAGTATTGGGTATGAAATCCGGAAAGTGTTAATTGGTCATGTCCACCCCAAAACAAAAAAATATGATATCTTTGTACCTACCTCTTTGAGAAGTGTGTTGTTTGAATATTATCATATCACTTATTTCGGAGGACACGTAGGACAGGATAAAACTATTTCTCATATTAATGAAATGTTTTATTGGCCAGGATTGTGTCAAGAGGTTGTTAATTTGGTACGTGGCTGTGAGGAATGCCAGAAAGCTAAGCCAGGACATTTTCGGATGGTAGGACCATATAGTACTACTGTAGCGCAGTTTCCGTACGAAAGAGTGTACCTCGATATTTTTGGTCCTCTGCCAAGATCTAAGGTTTGATTTACTTCCATTCTCGTGGCAGTTGATAGTTTTAGTAAATTTGTGTTTTTGTTCCTGTTAAGAAGTATGAAATCAGGTGAAATATGTCAAATTCTTGGATAAAGATTATTTCCTGCGTTTGGTTCACCTGTGTATATGGCAACCTATAAAGCTACTTACTTTGTTAGTGTTGAGATGAAAAACCTGATGTTATCATGGGGAACTAAGCTTGTGCAAACGTCGCCATATTATTCTAAGGCAAACCTAGTAGAAAGAGTTAATAGGAATTTGAAGGCTACCTTACGCACATTCCATACTGGTACTCATTGAGAGTCGGATGATATTTTGTATCAATTACCCTTATGTTTTAATAATGTTCGGCGTGATTCCACAACTCATGCACCTTCAGAAATATTTTTGGGGCGTTCTGTTTTTCATTCCTTAATTCATACGTGGGAGCTACATAAATTTTGTTTTGTAATTCTGTGGACTACAAAGATTTAGATGAGATATGAAATGAAGCTGCAAAAACTTGGCACAAATATTACCAGAAATTGGCTAGGAGGCATAATTAACAAGTTGATGATGTTTAATTAAAAAAAATTTAGTGGAAAGTTAGCTCCCAAATATATGGTACCATATAATATAAAGAGGTTTTTGTCTCCAGTTACCATGTTATTAGAAGATGTCCAGAATTCCCACAAGAGGAATACAACCCAAGTATCACAATTAAATAGTTTTTTTTAATGTAAATGTTGTCAAAATTGTTTGGAGGGAGCCGGATTCATCGAGCTTATTTTCATTTGTGTTGTGATTTCATCTTCATTTAGAGCGAATAGTGTTTTAAATGTTTTTTTGAATTACAAGGAAATGCTAAACCTGGCAAAGGGATGGAAAGGGGTTAGGCGTAGGACGACAGGTGTCAGAAAAATTATGTCGATGTAGAAGTTTGGCTGAAAAAAAAAATTGTGTTTGGAGCTAATATAACTTTAGATTATCAGACTGATAATTCTGAATAGGGAGCTCATCTGAGTTTCTCTATTGTTTGTTTTGGTGGATTAGATGCTGGCTGAAGAGCCATTATGCGGTACCATTGGTGCGTTGGATTTGTGGTTCAGCTGAGAGGTCATCTAGGGGTTCATCGGGACTGGCCATCCTATCGGATCTTCGGGGGACCAAGATGCTGCCCTACTATTTTCCTGAGAGCATCTCATCTTCACGGGCGGAGGATGAGACGCCTGGGAGACTCCCTAAAGCACCTTACGAGCCACGACCGAAAAATTTCCTCATCGCGGTGGAAATAATTACGTGCAGCCTGAAAAGGGACACTATAGTGTTCCCATTCCTTAAATTTAAGTTGGAGGTATCGTCTGCTGGTTTGTGAACCTCTCCATCCTTGCCGAAAAACCGACCACCAAACGCCGACAAATGGGCCTGCCTTCCAGCAGTGACCACAGCCCGGCAGCCGGCTGTCTTCGTGCACGTCAAAATTCATACTGCCAGGCACAACGAGTGTCGCACTTAGCGCTGCTGGCAGGGTGATCACGTGATTCATGACGTCGCTGCTCCTTGATTCGTCTCCTTCCCCAGGCGTCGGCGGAGTTGCGAGACGTACAAGAAGAAGACAAGAAAACAATAAAATACTGTTTGTGGTTCCTGTTCATGCGTCAATTTAAATAAAGATGTTAGATTGCCTATTATGCCGTAGTAAAACTGATTATAAAAATTGCAATGTTGCGATATTTCTTCCTCGTAAGAGAGGCGGTGTAAATTTCTGATGTATGAAATGGCCAGGCTGGGGCCATCTTGAGGTATTCGGCTCCCGTCTGTGTCATTATGCGTTAAAGATAATAAGTATTTTATTAAGGGACCCTTCTGGTCAAAGCTAATATGGCCATGTTGCGATCCATATTTTATGTTAAAGTTTCATTATGAAAACTTTTATAGGTACAAATGCCTGTTTTATTGCATTTCCTTGTAAAGTATAAAGTATTTAATGTGCCATATATATATATATATATATATGTGTGTGTGTGTGTGTGTGTGTGTGTACTTGGGAGACACCACGTGGCTTGTTTATTATGTATTCGTTTAAGAATTTGAATCAATATTTTCTTATTAGTTTGCCAACTAATGAGTTTTTGGTGGTTATTGGACTCGGGACGGTCGGGGTGTTGGCACTTGCACACACGAGGTGCTGGTGACGGTACCCTGGGGTCTCAGAACATTGTAGGTGATGAGGCATTTTGGGAACATGTCAAACATATGTTGGCCAAATTCGAGAATCCAGCCAAGTATTTCCCGTCTGCATAAGATACACAAATATCATCGAACTTCCCGCCTGCCTTAATCGTGCCTGCAACACGAATACGTGCCATACAGATCTCTAGGGCTCCGACATATAAAAAGGATATATAAGCATACTGCACAGTGTGTTTGTAATCAGTATAATGTCGGATGTTGCAAAGGAATTATATTGTGTGATTCAAAGCATGCATACAAAGCATTTATTAACTAAGAGAGCAAAACTGGAGCGAAATATGGAGAATGAAGAATTATTTAATCCTGTTACATCCCGCCTGGATAATTTGAGACCTGTGGCATTTTCTGCGAAAGTAAAATCGGAACCCAAGGATGTATCAGCTAATAANAAGTATTTCCCGTCTGCATAAGATACACAAATATCATCGAACTTCCCGCCTGCCTTAATCGTGCCTGCAACACGAAGACGTGCCATACAGATCTCTAGGGCTCCGACATATAAAAAGGATATATAAGCATACTGCACAGTGTGTTTGTAATCAGTATAATGTCGGATGTTGCAAAGGAATTATATTGTGTGATTCAAAGCATGCATACAAATCATTTATTAACTAAGAGAGCAAAACTGGAGCGAAATATGGAGAATGAAGAATTATTTAATCCTGTTACATTCCGCCTGGATAATTTGAGACCTGTGGCATTTTCTGCGAAAGTAAAATCGGAACCCAAGGATGTATCAGCTAATAANTCCGCCTGGATAATTTGAGACCTGTGGCATTTTCTGCGAAAGTAAAATCGGAACCCAAGGATGTATCAGCTAATAAAATGAAAGGAGATGACGATGACCTGCCTTTGTCTGTTTGGGCACGTAAAAAAGGCATCGATGAGCAGAGTAATACTGTCAACCAATATTTGATTCCTACTCGCCTGAGTTTAATGATACGACATATGGTGTGTATCGACGCAATAAAAAATGGTTTTTGGGGAATGAGAAAATATCTGTTCTTCCCGACGATACTATAAAAAATTGGTAATGTAATAATTCATCTTGCGCCTGGGGTATACGAGTTTTGTTTAAACTAGAGCCTAGTAAATATTCTCGTAGAGCATTAAATCTGTATAAACGACTTCTAACACTTACGAGTGGGTATTTCCTTGATACTAAGTCAGTCAGTAATGCATACAAAGACACAGATCACCCGAAGTTTGGTATTGTGTCTCGGCTTTTCCCGGACGTAGGAGGTGGGATTGGTAGAGGTCTGGAGCTGAAGATTAAAATTGAAAACAGATGAAGTGTGGATTACACATACTGGACTGACCCAAATGAATTAGTAGATTGTTAGAATCTACTAATTGCCTCACAGAAGGCTAGGCACAATTCTCACATAAATGAAATAAATTATATTTTGGAAGAGTTGCAGGAGGACGGCTACATACAATCATGTCTCGTGCTGAATCGCATACGAACTCCACAGGCCTGCCTATCGTATACTATGCAGATGTAAAGTGCTGCTCTTTGTAAAGAGAGGTCTGTATCAAGATGATTTGGTGGAAATGATTGCGTATTCAGCAGAGAATAAGGGATATACACACATGCTGACAGTCATCAAACGTTTTTCAAAGTATGCATGAGCAGTTTCAGTACTCGACATAGGCGAACCAGGTTCGATCCCCGGCGGGGTCGCTCCCGGATTTTCGCATGTGTGAATCGTGCCTGCTAATGCCGTTGTTTGTGGCATAAGCTGGTTTTCTAGGGTATCTCCCATTTACCCCACCCTTTCACTCCGGCACTGCTCCATACTTAATTCTGTATTATGACAGAATGGAGATTTGTACACAATATTTATCTGTAAAGCCATACCAAAATGAGGAAAAATACATGGATGAATATTCCAACAATTTTAAATATTAAAACAGTATATTAACACTTTAAGTACAATACAGATTTACTGTCAATTAAGACAAGCTGTAAGGAATTCGCCTATATATGCGACTGCTCGAATAACGGTTTTGTTGGTCTCTATATTCTCATCTACAACCTTCCTATTGGTTCAAACAACATCGGACACATCAGTACTGTACAACGTTCATTACTGGCTGACGTTCTGTCAACACAATGCCGAGTTGAAAGTGACAGAAAGAATGTTCTTTCCTACCTATAATATTGTTACGCGCTGTAGCTCGTACCGGCCGCGAGCTCCCACTATGCGCGGCTGGGCTCTGTGTTGGAAGAGGAGGGGGACCCACCTCGACCCTCCCCTCCACTAAGTTAGATCTGCTCGCTGCCTCGTCGCCTCCCCCTCCACTCAGCCCGGGGAATGATTGACTGCAGCGAGATCTGGCTGGCGTCACAGCCCCTCCTTCTCCAAGCTGGAGAAGTCGACGAGTGTAGTGGTTGTGCAAGAATATTCTGGAAACTAGGAGCCTCGGCACAACGCGGCATTCAAAGTAATTTCTGGGCGATGGCCTACGACAGTATAAATACAAGCCATATCTGGACTGTCCGCAGTCTTTGGCGGAGGCTATCTGGCTGAGTGCGTGAGGGAAGTCATGTGCGGCGAGGGACGAACGACAACGGGAGATCGCGAGACGACGGTGGACGAGGTTTTCGTGGTGTGAATGGACGAGAGGGCGTGATACCCGGCGAGTGAAGTCTACTGTGCATGAGGGAGCTCGGAGAACTTTCGAACATTGCGGACTGGTGGGAAAATGGCTAAACTGAGGTGGGACTGAATTAACATGTTATAAGAGTTTTTATTGTAAATATAGGAACTTTCAAATATCGACTTGTAATTTAAAAAAATATTTAATACATTGCCTATTGAGGCAATGGCAAATTGTATTGATTAAATTCATAAATTGTAAACAACATGTGATACCAGTTTATTGTAAGAATTTGGGTACAGAAAATTTTGTTTTTAGTTATTGTAAATAACATTTAGGAAACTATAATTAACTCTTTTGTTTAAATTAGACCTCCATCCCTTAACGAACCTGGTTTAGCCGATTGACTTTGAGGGAAATTGTAACATCTGTGTAAGAAGTGGGATGGAAGCATTTTATTTAAAAACGATTGTATTAAGATTACAGTAGGATATTAATGTATATTATAATTTTGTAATAATAGGTCTAATAATTATTTAGATATTTATTTATGAATGCTTACTTGGAAAATTCCGGTCTAGATAAAAGCCATTCATGCTTTTATCGAGGGACTGTGTAGCCGAATTACTAGTGTTGTAGGTAGTGTTAATGAAAATGTAAATAGGCCAATTATTAGTTAATCGTAAGTAACCAAATAAGTAGCGTTAGAGATTAGGTATATAAAAAAATAGAGAGTGTTANTTAAGATTACAGTAGGATATTAATGTATATTATAATTTTGTAATAATAGGTCTAATAATTATTTAGATATTTATTTGTGAATGCTTACTTGGAAAATTCCGGTCTAGATAAAAGCCATTCATGCTTTTATCGAGGGACTGTGTAGCCGAATTACTAGTGTTGTAGGTAGTGTTAATGAAAATGTAAATAGCCCAATTATTAGTTAATCGTAAGTAACCAAATAAGTAGCGTTAGAGATTAGGTATATAAAAAAATAGAGAGTGTTANGCCAATTATTAGTTAATCGTAAGTAACCAAATAAGTAGCGTTAGAGATTAGGTATATAAAAAAATAGAGAGTGTTAAAGACATTGTAAATGGAATTGTGGATATAAAAATAAACAGTGTGAACGAAAATGTAGATAGAAAAATAGAAAGTATGAACGAAAATGTAGACCGAAAGATAGAAGGTGTAAGAGAATTAGTGAACAATAAAATATACTGTGTGGACAAGAAAGTTGACAATGTGAGGGACAGTGTAAATGAGAAGAGGGACAACATGAAGGAGGGTTAGACAGTATCGAGGGCAAGGTGGAACAGGAAGTGAGCGCCTTCAAAAGATAATGACAGGAATTCCTTCAGCAGCAACGGAGAAGACATGCAGAGCCTGAGGAGGAGCTGGGATCGATCCCCACCGAGGCGGCGAATGTAGGTACCTAGGAGACGGTAATCGCCGCTAATACAGCCATCGCAGAGGAGTACCGGCAATCCTGCAGTATCAGTACGCCTCAGCCAGGGGTGGGTAAATGTGTCACAACTAAGCACGCTCCCTACGATGGACAGGCACCTTGGCACGAATACCGGCGCCAGTTCGAAATCGTTGCCGCCCTGAATGGCTGGACTGAAGAGCAGTGGGCATACTATCTGGTTACTGTACTGAGAGGACATGCATTCAGCATACTGCAGTCGCTGCCAGAACGATATCGACTGGAATACCCCAAATTAGTATCGGCTTTGGAGCTGCGATTCGGCGACCGTTACCAGCGACACGCCCACCATGCCCAACTGCGAAGCCGCATCCACCGACCAGGGAAACCACTGCAGGAGCTGCAGCAGGGCATTATGCTGCTCTCCCATCTGTCTCTGGAGAGGTGCCCCGAGGAGGCATGCGACGTCATTGCAATCGACTTTTTTGTGAATCATATTATGGATGTGGATGTGCACCGAACTGTACGGCTGTCAATTCCCCCCCCCCAAAGATTGCAGGATGCCGACGTTCTGGTATGCAGTACATGCAGCTATACCGTGAATGACGGTGATGGAGATAGCATCCTGGACGTCTTGAGGAAGTTGGATACCACAATGAAAGACATTGCTGCCAGAGTCTGTGCTAGGAAACCCAGTTTTTGTCAATTTAAGTGTAGGAAATTTTGGGAATGTGGCCGGGCAGGACACTTGAGAATCCAGTGTCCGCAAAAGAACTGCAGGGCCAGGCAGCCAGACGTGAGTGGTTATAGATCTTATTAGTAAGACTGGAGATGGTGGTAGAGGAACTTTTGAACTCCGTAAAGGCTGTGACACCTGTCCCTCGTCGATGGAGGCGCCGAGAATGCAGGAACTGTGGAAAGGAGTTACACTTACGAGCTTGGTGTTCAGGGATGCCACCCGAGACTAGTCATCGAGTAACCGGCCAAAGGACACGGTAATGCCGATCCGTATCACAGTCCCATCGAAAGTACTTCGAACATCCTATCTGAGGAAACGAAGAAAGATCGCTATATGGTGGCAAGAAGAACAAGGATACTGGAGTCGGACTACCTAAGATGTCACCCCGCAGTTACTGCAGGTGAATAAACGAGAGAAGTCCAGTTTACAGACGAAGTGGCACATGTGCATCTTCGGAAGAAGGAAGACAGACAGGGGGCAGGAGACGTGCATATCCCAGTGTCTAGTGGCATCAAGAAAAACACTCGATGTGGTCCGAGAGTTGCAGGCGATGCATTCAAGAAAGGACGGCTAGTGTGGCTGTATGAAAAGAAACACCTTCGGGGTAACACATCTTAGTGCCAAGGATCTTGGGAATGCCTTTATTAAATTTCGAAGCGAGTAAGTAACACCTCCTTCCAAATCTGTCACTGGGATTACTTGAGAGAAAAGTCTGAATTTGTACACATTGACCGACTGGCGCTCTATGATGATCCAGATGTTGGACAGTCTGTTCGGGACGAACAAGCTTAAGAAGTGGGCAGTGTTACATATTGTAGCTCGCACCGGCTGCGAGCTCCCATTATGCACGGTCGGGCTCTGTGGGGGAGCCCACCTCGAGCCTCTCCTCCCACCAGGCAGACCCGTTCGCTGCCTCATGCCCCCCCCACCCCCTCTTGCAGTTGAAGCCGACGAGTGTAGTGGTTGTGCAAGAATATTCTGAGAACTAGGAGCCTCGGCGCATTACGGCATTTAGAGAAATTTCTGGGCGATGACTTTCGACCCTATAAATAAAAGACAAAGCTGGACTGTCCGCAGTCTTTGGTGGAGGCTATCTGGCTGAGTGTGGTATAGAAGTCAAGTGCGGTGAGGGACGGATGACAACGGGAGATTGCGAGACGACGGTGGACGAGGTTTTCGTGGTGTAAATGGACGAGAGGGCGTGAAACCCGACGAGTGAAGGCTACTGTGCATGAGGACGCTCGGGGAACTCTCGAACATTGCGGACTGATGGGACAATGGCTAAACTGAGGTGGGACTGAATAAACATGTTATACGGATTTTTATTGTTAATATTGGAAATGTCAAAGATGCACTTATAACTGTTAAAATTAATTTAATATGTCATGACACGTTGCCAATTAGGACTGATTTTTTAAAATTACATTAAGTACCTCTGGGTAATTGTTAACTGTATTGATTTAATTCATTAATTGTGAACAGCATGTGATATCAGTTCATTGTAAGAATCTGGGCAGAAAAATTGTATTTATATTTATTGTAAATAAAATTTAGTAAACTATATTTAACTTTTATTTGATTTGGACATCCATCTCTTAACGAATCTGATCTAGCCCACTGACTTTGTGAGAAATTGTAACAATATAACCAATCCATCCCGTCTGCTTTACTAGTTTATAATTTAAATGTTGCTGACGTAATATTACGTAGCTAAGAACATTATGAAAACTTCTTGCGAAGTAGTATTTCTTCGCCCGTGTCCTCGAAGAATGCAGGTATAGTAATGTTACGGCAAACTCCATACAACTTAGGCAAATTCAGTTGACATGATAATACGTCGGCATTATTACAAATATCCTTTACTCTTCGATCAGAAATTATCCACGTGCAATAATACTTTCAGATTAATTCTTCAAATTCTGATCCATTGCATCCCAGAATTAACTGGCATATCATGCACGTTTGCGACTATAGTAGAGCCACGGTTATTTCCAATTTTTCTGAAGCCTTGCTGAAGTTCTACTTCCAGGATATTTCTCCGCCTCATCAAAACAAAGCTGAACCAAGTCTAGAAAATATCTCCAAAGGGACAACGCACCGCATTCGTGCTCCCTCACTGTAATTTTTCCATAAGAACTACTTCTTACTAGGCATTGCCAACACACTTATTTTCTCTCTATTATAATTCATATTAATTATATATATGGAGAATTGTAATTTATAGATGAAATATAAGAACATCTTCAATTAAAACAAAAATAAGATACCTTAATGTTAAAACAAGTATAAAACGCTTGTGATAGATGGTATATGTAGGGAAAAACACAAAAAAGTTCGATTCGAAAAGTGTGAAGAAACCGCCCGAAGATTATAGCAGGAAGTCAGCGTCCCAGAGTCATAATGCACCCACGGTTTGAGGAGGTATTCCAGAAACTTCGATAGCCGATCGAAGGCGGGGCTTTTGAGAAATTCCAAACGTGCGTAAGCTTTACCCCTATACGGGTAATGAGGCTTCATAAACCTACTTGTAGATGTACATGACTAGATGCGCAAAATGCGACGCAGTTTTTTTTTCACTCCTCTGGTGTTTTGTAGCGGCTTCTTTGCGAAAGCCAGCCGCCTTCAAGATCTCAGTTTTTATTGCCGATAAGGATCATAATTCCGAACAATGCGGGCGCGGTCGCCGCTCAGAGAGCGTTGTAAAGGCGTTATTTACGATTCGCAGCCAGGACTATTACTCGAGAGGAGAATTTTCTGATACCCATCTGAATCCGAGCAAAATAATGGGCGAATTTTTACGGCAGACCTAGCCACTAAAGATGGATTTTCCCAGGAGTCGCGATGTTCAGTTAATATACGGCCACTCTTGTAAGACCGCCCCAGTATTTGTGAAGGTACTGAACCCCCGACCCCACTTCATTACTCCTTAGTTTATTTTGTCTGACCGAACTCACGTGTTCCTAGCCGAAACGCTGACACAATCTCAGGCTTACTTCAGAAAAATAAGCGTCAACACGTTCGGTGTTAAATACAATATAAAAAAAAAATTTGTCTGTAACTCCACATATTTCAACATAAATATTGCCTATATTACGCAATCTTGGCAGCGGATTTGAGTGTATATTTGATTTGGTGGCACGCTGAAACAATTTTTTGTTGTTGTTTTATACACATTAGTGTAATAATTGGCACAAAATTAACAAACTAAACATTTGTTGCATTTTCAGTCTCACTTGAAATAACCAGTTACTAGGTACACTAAATCAGTTGACACATGTGGCGATAGGATATACAGTTTCTAAGAAGAAAAACTAAACAGCTTTTAGAAATTCTCCGTTAAAGGCAAGCAAACAACTGTATAAATATTACACGGGATAGAGACCCTATAATTGCGCGTTGTAATTTGGTAACATAGCAGATGTCACAGAAATATACAAAAGGTTTTTCAATTAAATGTCTAAATTCATACCACGACATCTATGTGCTAATTTAGACAAGAAAGCATAGTAGCAAAATTTTCGAAAAATTCATGTAGTATTTTTAATTTTGATTTTAATTTTTGAAATAGAAATAGGCAAACTAACGCCGGGAAACCGTAATTTCACGCACTTGCGTGCGCAACAAGTTGCGTATCACAAATTGCGTGCCATGCGGCGAGCGCCTGCACATAAGACACCATACAATCGATGCACGCGGGCGCTTCTAGTGGGCTTGTTAGTACACGTGTGTCGAACTACATGGATAATGGTAGATTAGCAATAGAGTAGTAGAGGCTACCAGAAGGGATTATATNTACATGGATAATGGTAGATTAGCAATAGAGTAGTAGAGGCTACCAGAAGGGATTATATTTTATTTTCAAAAACACACAAGCAGCAGTACTGGCGATGTAGGGCCTTAATGAATTTTCAAGGTGGCCTATGTACCTTCGTGATATGCAACTTGTGCACGTGTTACGCGAAGTTGGAGACTCCCGGTGCTGTTTTGCTAACTTCGATTTCAATTTTAAAATACTAGATTAATTTTCAGGACAATTTACTATTAGAATTTCTTCTATATATTAATCCATAGATGCGGTCAGTATAATGATAATGGGGAGTCTGGGTCATCGGGAACCTGGGACCAGAGCTCCCAGATGTTCATGCTCTGTCATTCCGGTCCCCCAACGGCCATTTTCCTCTAAAAAATGTTCCTTTTCCCATCAAAATGGACTAAATTTCCCTCAAAGTTTCCCTTTTCCCCTTAAAATTTCCCGTTTCTCCTCAAAAAAACCACCGATTCTCCCCTTCCCGCTACAAAAGCGATCACCGAAAGGCAATTTTCCATTCATCGGACGGATTTAAGGGTATCGTTTTTGAGGGAAGATCAGTGGTGGCCATATTGGTTTTATAGGTATTGGGTATAACAAATCGATACAAGGGGTTTAGGGTCTGGAGTCAGACCTAACAATTAGCCATCTTGGTTCTCTCAGCCATATTGTTAGCCACATTGGATCAAGGTGACCGTGACCTTTGACCTTGACCCGTTGAAATTTGAACTTAACCCCAAAGACTCCGAACAGTCCCAAAAAATCCCCAAAACTCTCCAAAATATTAATAAAAAAAATATAAATTTATTTTAAAAAATAATGAAATTAAAATATTTAATATTAGGGATTAGAGGGGACGAGACACTGGAACCGACCAGCCAGTATGTAATGACAACCAACCGCCATGTTGGACACAGGTGACCTTGACCTTGACCCATGACGTTCACCTTAAAACCTTGACCTTAGATGACCTTGAAAACCAAAACGTGAGAAAAAGTTGTAAAAATTGAAAAAATGCATACAAGTCAACGAGCATATTACATTACTGACTACTACCGCAATATTTGATTCTGGTGACGTTGACCTGTGACCTTCAACCCAAAACTCAAAAAACATTCCCAAAAAACCCTAAAAAACCTTAAATATTAAAAAACTATTAAAAAGTTTATTAAAAAAATTATAAGATTAAAATTTTTTCAATGCTAGGGCTTAGAGGGAACGAAGAACTGGAGCCGACCATCCAACATGTTATAACATCACCCAACCTCCATGTTAGAAACAGGTAACCTTAACCTTGGCCCATTACCCTGATAATTTAACCGTGATCTTGGATGACCTTGAAAACAAACACTAGATAAATATAGTGAAAATTGAATAAATTCATAAAAGTAAGCAAGCATATTACATTCCTGACTATTACCGCCATATTGGNGAGGGAACGAAGAACTGGAGCCGACCATCCAACATGTTATAACATCACCCAACCTCCATGTTAGAAACAGGTAACCGTAACCTTGGCCCATTACCCAGATAATTTAACCGTGATCTTGGATGACCTTGAAAACAAACACTAGAGAAATATAGTGAAAATTGAATAAATTCATAAAAGTAAGCAAGCATATTACATTCCTGACTATTACCGCCATATTGGNGAAATATAGTGAAAATTGAATAAATTCATAAAAGTAAGCAAGCATATTACATTCCTGACTATTACCGCCATATTGGATTCAGGAGATTTTGAACTTTGACCTTGCTACAGACGACCTTTAAACTTAAACTCAAAAAATCTTAATAAAACTAAATTTTTTCAATAATTTTTAAAAATGAATAAGAGAAATATTATTAGAAATTATTATTTTATTATTGTTAAAACTTATATTTCTGGAGGTTTTTCCCACAGCACCATGTCCAGCAGACGACTAACTCCCCTCTAAACAACAATGTTGTATTAACATTCCCCTCTACACACTCACCTTTGTACATTCTGACGACTGCACTCCACCCACCATATGGGTTCTTCGTTTATCATTTGTTTACATTTTCAACAACTAGGTGGCACTGATGANGACTGCACTCCACCCACCATATGGGTTCTTCGTTTATCATTTGTTTACATTTTCAACAACTAGGTGGCACTGATGATTCAGACCAACATATTATATCTGGATGATCTTCACCTTGACCTTACATCTGTAACCTTGACCCTGTGCATATTACCTTGGATAACCTTGCATGAAAAATAAATTGAAAATTTTTTAATAAAACAAATAAAAAAATAAAAAAAGAATAAAGACTTCTTTCATAAATTTTTAGATTAATCTATAATATTTCCATCAATCAAAACCGTAATCCGCACCGCAATCACAATCCTTCGATCAATCCCAATCCTTTAATAAATCCCAATCCTTCGATGGATCCTTCGATCAATCCTTCGGTTTGTCCCCCACACATATGTATAGAAATTACGTTCGTTCGCCAACTGTCTCCAAATTAGTACATGTCGACATAATTAACGTTTTGTATGCAGTCAACTATCCATGCATTTTACACTAAAGTATTTATTATTATTCTATTTGGAGGTCTTTCATTTAATAGTCGGGTGCTCATAGAACCACTTGAAAGTTGCGAGGAATAGTAGGATACGACACTAATATAAAGAATTCTTTTTTTTATAATATATTTTTTTTTTGTAATTAAAATTTCAAGAGAAAGCAGTTCATCACATCATGCGATATATCCCTGTTACTTCAGTTTACTAATCATTGAAGGTATTTTAACAGAGCTCGAGAAATACTCATGTTTTTGAAGGTCAATAANCGTTACTTCAGTTTACTAATCATTGAAGGTATTTTAACAGAGCTCGAGAAATACTCATGTTTTTGAAGGTCAATAAAATATCCGAGTCTATCAACAAGTTCATTCGGGTTTTCGGGAAATAGGTAGCCAGTATTTTCGACGTCTTCAGCATTCATTAAGTCGCTCATTCGAGCAAATGTTTTAGAGGGTTGTGTCAATGCATCGAGAAATTGGCCATCATCGTCGTGAGCACTATCACTGCCTTCATGCTCATTTTCATAAATTCTCTCTTCATGATAGTCTTTACCTTCTGTTTGGTATTCTATATTAAATTTCCTTTTCTTTGTAGCAAGAGGTGCATGCTCATCAGTATTTAGAGCCGACGACAGTTTATTTTGAAGTTCGTTGACTTCACGCGAAAGTCTTGCAAGTGTACATTCCACACAAACCAACTCTACTGCACCCATTCCGTCTTTAGCAATAACTGTCTCATCACAATCGCCTGTCGAATCGGTACACATAGATGAAGAGGGATTGCCGGCAACACTTGCTGACTCTCCGTAGACGAAACCTTGCAGATCTCGGTATGTTCTTTCAATATATCGCCTTGCACAATCTGCATGTGACCAATGTCGCAATGCTTCATCGCGCGAAAAGGGCTTTTTGTACATGCCCTTCTCTAATGCCGACGAGCATTTTGACAATAGGTGAAAACTCGATCGCAGAATCGGCACTGGCGATAACCAGTTAGCGATGATGCAGGTCGTGGCTCCATGATTGTTGAGGTCAAAGGCAGGCCTTCGTATTCGTAACAATTCATCTTGGTGGTATGACGAGAGAGCGCTACCAAAACGATGTTTACCTCACGGTGTCAGAACGTCTGCTGGACCCCATGCCAGACCGTATTGCAGCATGNAGCGCTACCAAAACGATGTTTACCTCACGGTGTCAGAACGTCTGCTGGACCCCATGCCAGACCGTATTGCAGCATGTATATCAGTGAGAGGGGGTGCGACGCACAATTGAAGGTGTTCGGACGGCGTACCACAAATCCATATACACTTGTCTTGCTGCTCTGATCTTGTGTTCATGTGTATTATTACTTATCTGTATCACTACATCATTAACGTTTGTGTATCCTATTTTTACTGTCCGGCAATGTATTAAAATTTCTTTGTTAACATTGATATTATTTTTCCATGGTGAACCCCTGCGTGCATAGTAATCTCGATAGACTGTAGAGCTGTCAAAACACATTTAAAACCGACAAATGTGTTTTATTTTTAATTTTGTTGCACGTGTCAAACAAATATGTAGAAGTAAATCAAATATGTCGTTTTCAGACACTTTGTTCATAAGCATGTTCAAAAAAAAATTTCAATAAAACATTTTGTAACGGAAGCTATGCATGCAAACAAGTATAATGAATGCTCAATAGAACTATTTCCTTATATAGTATGCACACTTGCGACTACTCCGTGATTCGAACCGTCATATTTAGGTCAGAAGAGAAGTAAGCGACCGCGCCCAAGATTACCGCCTTTTATGTAGATACTGATGATCAGACATTTCTCAAGGATATCTACTAGCGTGAAAATGCGTTTTTGCACGGGGATAGGAACTGTTGCACCATTACCTAGTGGCACTAAGGAGATAGCGTCTAAGTTGTGAGGTCGCGCGCTCAGCTGCGCCGCGGTGTTAATTCAAGCACAAGTAACATAACGCACGTCAGCTCGGGAAAGGGCAAGCGTTCCAGCGGCCAGGCGAAACCAGAAGGAAGAACGAGGCCGCCTCGCTTGACCAGGAGAAACGTCTCAACTTAAAACCAATTTTTTTCTTCCCCTTTTAGAGTCCTGAATTTCCAGTTCTCTCACGCTGTGGACGACGACTTAAAACAAGCGGGAAGATCCTCGGCGTGCTCAAACGACGGCTTCGGCAATATATTCCCCGCTTTCACCAGCGACGAGTCGTCCGCCGGTGATTTACACCCGCCTGCGACCCGGGGACATTTAATGCCTNATTCCCCGCTTTCACCAGCGACGAGTCGTCCGCCGGTGATTTACACCCGCCTGCGACCCGGGGACATTTAATGCCTTCGGATTACTTGGTACCTTGCGACCCGAACACGGCTGTTTCTCATGTCCGCGCACCGTATTCGCAGTTACCACCCCACGTGGAGAAACTGTTCCCGACCTGCTGTAAGCAAACACGAGGCTGGACATCCACCACCAGACTTTCTCTCCGCGTGTAAACCTCTTGGAAAGCATTTCATGTTTAACAGGGCTTGGCACGTGAATATAAGGCTGTTAACGGTTAACTGAGCTTTNAACCTCTTGGAAAGCATTTCATGTTTAACAGGGCTTGGCACGTGAATATAAGGCTGTTAACGGTTAACTGAGCTTTTTATTTAAATCATCCTTTGAAAAATTCCTCTGTCCCTACAGTCCATTAGTGGTTACTTCCAACTTTTTTGAAAACCCTGCTAAGGTTCTACATTCAGGATATTCCTACGCCTCACGCAAAAAAAATCTGATATAAGTCTATAAAATTACACGAAAAGGACAACGCACTGTATTAGTGCGCACTCAGTTTAATAATATTCTGCATTAGAACTATTTCATACGAAGCATTACCAACACGCATTTCCTCCTTTTTTATTCATATTAATTATGACCGAACTACTGAAATTTATAGATATTATATAAATGCAAGTTAAATTTAAGGAAACATAAAATACTTTTTGTTAACGAAACCATACAACATTTCCGACGTGACATATTTAGGAAAAATGATGAAAAGAAACTCTAAATCCAGGATGAGGTGTACTTATCCATCAGATTAAATAACATTTGAGGAAGGTAAAATGTGTAGAGTGGCGAGAAACAAAAACTCTGACGTTTGGTTCATTCAAATTTGTTGGCGGATTGTCAAATGAGCTTTTTACAAAGCCGAGCTTCTGCCCATACGAGAACTTTGTCGTGGGCACAGAGCAATCAAGTGCACAGAAGGGAAATGTTATGGCGGTCTCTTTGGCATGGGCGTACACATGCGCTGATTCGCTGCGTGAGTATCTGGAAGCGGGCGGTATGTCTGATTGGCCTTCAGCATGCCGCGAAAGACTCCTCATAGACTGGCCTGCCGCCTGGCAAGTAAGTGACTAGGTGTTGATTGGTAAACGGCGTTGCACCATGTTGCTGGCCAGTGACGTCATCTAGCTGTCGCGTAACAAGGGGCTGTTTTGTTCTGTATTATTACGTAAAGGCCGTTCACGGTTAAGTGAGCACTTTTGAAATCAACATTTGAAAAACGTCACCGCATGCGCCCGGTAAAGTTAGTGACGACGGAGGGAAAGTAGTTCCATTCTTCAACTTTGAAATAATGTGTTAAATAAAAATTTATGAACTATAAAATTATAATTTTTTTTATGTATATAAATGTAAGAACGAGAAAATTTGTAAAAAAAATTGCTTTTCTAATAATTTAACAGTTTTACTTGACTGAGGCAGGAATATAATGATANCGAGAAAATTTGTAAAAAAAATTGCTTTTCTAATAATTTAACAGTTTTACTTGACTGAGGCAGGAATATAATGATAAATACCATATTAATGTTATTTTTACATATGGCGGAATAATACACAATATGCATACAAGGGGATCTGATGCAGGCTTTTCAAAAGTGCTCAGTTTACCGTGAACAGACTATAAACTATTTCGTGAGCCTGCTCACTTATATACAAGCATACACTCTAAAATATTCCATTGAAAGTTTTTATGTGCGGTGAAGAAAGCAATTTCTTTGAAGTCGTTGTGTTTATAGTTGCACAATATTGCTTTATTCATAGATAAATTTAGGGAAACAAAGAAAGGCCGTTAATAAATGTTTTCATATACATTTTTTATTTTAGGGCAATATTTCCTACCTCTATATCCAATGAATAAGCATTATTTGAGCTGATTTTGTTCGCAGTAAAGAAAAACTACGTCTTACCCAAATTATCGGTTTAGCGATAAAATAGGTTTGCCGTCGTACATTGAAGTTTTCTGTCATACATTGAAGTTTTCCGTCGTACAATGAAGTTTTGTGTCGTACATTGACGTTTTCCGTCGTACGTTGACGTTTTCGGTCGTACATTGAAGTTTTCAGTACAATCACGCATAAACTAATACAAGCTGGAGTTTCGAAACTGCAACTGAGCAAATCGGTCTCCTGCATAAATTTAATATCATTGTGAAGTGCAGTTATTCTCCAAACCACTAACCGCAAATCTTGTTAAGAGATGACACTACATTCTGGTCCATGTTACTACCTGAAATAATCTACATATCAGAAGTAGTATGGACAAAGTAATACATAGTGGACGTTAGGCGAAGGGCATTAGGCTTACTAACAAACGGCATGCGGNAGAAGTAGTATGGACAAAGTAATACATAGTGGACGTTAGGCGAAGGGCATTAGGCTTACTAACAAACGGCATGCGGGTTTGAGTCTAGGATCCGTTTTAGTATTTTTTTCTTTTATTGAATATAATTTTGAACGATTTGTCACTTCTCTCTAATTAACTAATCATGGTTGTTTTTCACAGCACAAATATTCTTTACAGTGTAACTGACATTGCCACAAAGAAGGCTGCTGAACTATTTAACTGCAATGCATGCAAGGCTGTGGTAGTCATCACTATATACGTAGATCAAACAAAAATTATGTTTGTGGCAAGTATACTTTACAGTGGTTTATATTTAAACATCTTTTCCTTTGCGGTAACAAATCATGCGTTCCAACAAACAAAGAGTTTTTGCTGTGTGTATCAAGTGAATCTCTGGAATTTTCAGAAGCACAATCATTCTCTTACTAGACGATTTTGCAGCCAGCATTTCCGCATATAAACCATAGAGTGTTTACATGAAATTTTTTTTTGTACGAACAATCCTTGGAAATATCGTTACCAATTTTGGTTGAGGAGACAATTTTTTTTTTTGGAAAAAGTAATATAAAAATAATATGAAAAGTAACATAAAAATTATAGGTTTTCTTTCAACTCACGTCGTTATAAAATGAAAAAAAAAAGTTCTTTACAAACAACTGTGATCAACAAATAAGACAAATTGAAAAATAATATCTTTTGTATTTTATNGAAAAAAAAAGTTCTTTACAAACAACTGTGATCAACAAATAAGACAAATTGAAAAATAATATCTTTTGTATTTTATTCACGTAAAAAGTTGCGAGTACCAAGAAACGAGTCACCAGCCACTTGTGTTTCAATCCGAAGTATTTTACCACACGACTTCTTCATCCGAAGACGTTCAGTTTTTTTTATCGTATAGTAAAGACATTAAATTGTAAGAGATTATAATAATACCTCTTAGGAAGAATTATCATCAGTGATTTAGAGAATTATTGGACTTCGGAACAACACTAAAAGTCTGTACGCGTACGGTATTGCACTTTTGCAGCTATATAATTGCTGAGTATATTATTTTAAGAACTTTTTCGTTGGGCAATAGTTACTCTCATTACTTACGTAAGAATTCTATCAAAGTCGTTTCGGTTGAGTACAAAATTTATTTGTCTGGGGAATACGCATAGCTAGGCCTATATGATCGTATGAGATTGCCTTTCTTAGGAAATTAAGGCGTAAAGACAATTCAAATTTCTACACACGAAATAAGGTATAACAATTTTTTCCAACTACAGTTAATAATACTGAGGCAGGTAATTGATAAACACATTCAGTTGTAACAAAACAGTTAGCAGAGAATGTAGTTATAATAATTGTTGTAAAGTTTNAGGTAATTGATAAACACATTCAGTTGTAACAAAACAGTTAGCAGAGAATGTAGTTATAATAATTGTTGTAAAGTTTTCTTTCGCAACTTAAAGCGATTCCTGGTCATTCCTACATTTTTCTTAACGCATTACAAATACCGCTCTCGTCACGTTAAAAGAAGAAATTTTGAAGATTTACAAAGATTTTTAAATCTACAAAGAATTGATTAGTTCCGTTAACGTGTTTTTTTTGTTAAGGACTTTTTTTTAGACGTTGTTTTCATAAGTCCCAAATTAACCAAGAACAAAATGTATTCTTTAAGTTCCCACTCATGAAGTCGGTGATATGACCCCAGGCACCGGAGTCCCGGATGAAGATTCTCACTTGTTTTGAACTCTGACCTGTGCACAGATGAACCATAAATGGGATTTTCCGATTGGTGTTTACTCCTTGCTTTATTCCTCCTGCGTACAGTTCAAGTCATAAATTTGCTTTCTGCGCAACATTGCCTCTGTGGCAGATACTAATTCGAAGAGGTTCAAAGTGTAACAAAAAACTACTTTTAAAGCTATTTTTAAAACACAATCTAACCAGTACACATTATGTGAACACCCTGTCTAGCAAAAAAAAAAAAAAATGGTTTTAGTTAATTACACGTCAGTAATACAAGTTAACTGTTTTCAAACAACCAAGAAAAATAGGCATATACCAAGCTATCTACAAAAAAAAAACATTAACAAAGAAGAATATTTGTTAAATATGTCTGGAAGAGCTACAGCTAAAAAAAAAACCTTATATTACCAAAAAATTATGTTATAATTATAAACGAAAGCAATTAACACACTTTTATAAGCGNAAAAAAAAAAACCTTATATTACCAAAAAATTATGTTATAATTATAAACGAAAGCAATTAACACACTTTTATAAGCGCCGAAACAAAAATTATACATGTGACTGATTGCAAAATAAGTTAGTTTTTAAAAAACACAGACATATTCTCGTACACCTTCCAATATATATTGTCCATCAAAGAATAAATAGAATAGCTTCAAAAAGACACCGGCATTAAGACTGAAATTCAGCAAATGGTTAATAGCGCCTTAGGAATCCTGATAAGGTTTCTACGTACGTCGTGTGAGCTTCGCTAATGAGAATTCCACTTGAAAGTTCAATTGCGACCGGCGACGACAGTGGAAAGTAACCTTGACAGTGTTTGAATGAGATGTGTCATCTGATTTTCAAATCACTGGAAATATTTTAGTGAATGCACAGGGAAATCTGTACAGATGCCGTTGATTATTATCATCGTGATATTAAAATACACTTTTATAAAATATCACACAGATATAAATATTTTTTTAATGAAAGTTATTAATATTTTGTTTGTACAAGTTCAAAATTCTTCTTCTTTGGTAATTGTTATGCTTATATGACTTTTGAGAGTATCTCAACTCTTCAGCCATTGTACTGTAGTATCTCTCTTTACCCTTCTCGATCAGCATATCTTCTCCATTCTTGTCTCAATTCGTAATTATAAATATTCCAGCTTTTCATACTGTCCTTGGTCGCACTTGCTTACTCCTTCCTGACAGTGGCCGCTCCAGAAGAATCCTCGCACCATCTTTCTTTATCTGTTCTTGCTTTCTTCCCTGTTATTTCTGTAACTGACATGTTAAAAGTGCATTATCTAACTGATGCCTTCATTTTTCCTTCTCTACACTTTGCATGTCCTAGGCTATCCTCTCCTTAACCCATCGTTTATCTCTGCAAGTCACACCAATGGAAGATATGTAAGATACAGACACATTATATGTAAGAATACAAAAGTGTGAATGGTTTGATGTGGGCGCATCCATTCGCTGGTTGGCTGCGCGAGGCTGTGCGAACGGGCCTTGTGTCTGACTGGCTACTGCGTCACGCTAAAGATTCCCTAATGGCTGGGCTGCTGGGTGTCAAGTAGTTTACCAGGTACTTACTGACGAACGACAATTAGACATGTTACTGGCCACTGGAGTAATTTTACTGGCAGTTTGCGGTACAAACAGCTATTTCACTTCTGTATTATTTAGTATTCTGTGATACCGACAACCGTCTAAAACAAGGTCAACCGTATAAACATATTTTCAATATAATCATGGCGTATTAGAAGACAAGCAGAGATCCAGAGGACGTGGAAGGCCTGCGCTTTGTACAATACATGATCACAAGAGGAAACCAAAGGACAAATTAAATTAATAGAAGATCAAAGAAAAGTAGGTGAGCTCTGCTATAATTTTTTTTATAGGGGATGAGAAATTTTTTTTGGGATCCTTCTTGATTCCATGACCTTATTTGACCGCTGTTTTATCCCCACCACATATTCAGGTCACCCATGCTGGCCGTAGTCTCAGACGATGAAAGCGAGACGGATGGCGGATGTTACTTTTGCGAATGACTTCGTAAACTTCAGACGAAACCTCTCAACTATACGGCCTGCATAAAACTACACTCTGGATCTTTATCTCACTTCTCAAGGTTGTTTTAAAGGATGAAAATATATAGTACGATAAATACTAGCATGTGTGCTGGTTCGTGCCGCATAATTGCTTTTCATGAAATTTTCCTTTTAACGCACGACTGAGTGCAATTATCTATAAAACAAGTACGTTGCGTATATAGTACCATAAATGTGACATAAACCGAAATGCATTCTACTATACCTTTTCTTGTGATTTTTTTTTAAGAAACAGAAGTACCACATCCAATTTTATCAAGACAAATTAACAGCTAGGATTTAGTTTGCTGTGGAAATGTTGTTCGGTGCACTGACTACCATTCGCTGGCGTTTTATTTACTTGCATGGATTTAAACACAATTCACAGCAGTGTTTGTGATAATGATTAAAATGGGGTTTGACAGAAGAAAAAAAACCAGTGTGTATGACCTTAGCCAGAATACAATTATAAAAGAGAGAAAAAATATACGGAAGAGAGATCGTTGAACAAACAGGTCAAAGAATATCATAATGGTGAATATGGAATTTTGAATTTCCCGGGAAAAGGAAAAGCCCGATGATGAAACGAATTCAAAGAGTTCAACAAGATACGATTATCGGATAACTAACAGAATACTTCTATATAATTGGAGAAAAATATCAATTTGCAATGTAAAACATTGCAACCGAAAACTCGCAAAAATGGTTAACACAAATATGTTGCTGATTCCAATCCAGTTCCTGTGGTGCGTACATTCTGATCATGCAGGCGAGAGACCAGTCGTGGTAGGCCGTGCGAGGCCGGATTTATAAACCACGCAACAAACGTAAGAACGCAACGGCGCAACGCAAGTAAAATAACGATCGTTTATAAACATCGCATGACGCAAGACGTTGCCAACAGCGCAGAATAGAAATGCGAAACATGCAGAAAATATTTCTTTCCATAATGCTTTAGAGTTAATATTAACCCTTTTTTTTTTTTCAATTATACTTTTTTGTATATTTAATAAATTTTTAGCCTTCTTAAATTACATGTAGTTTTCAAATGGCTGAATAACGATCTTCTAGGAAAACTATTTAATTTCCTTAGTAAGAAAGACATACTAAAATATTTTACTGCATAATTATACTATTTATTTATGATACATCTAATAAGAGTAGGTAAAAATTCATTGTATTAGCAGAAAAAAAAAACAAATCGAAACCTGAAAAGTATAGTCGTCTGTACAAATATAAAACAATTTTGTAATCCGTCTCTGTTAAGCTAGAATATGTAAAACGCAGACAAAAACGCAAGAAGTTGAGAGTTGATCAACTTTTGCGTTGTATTCTTGCGCCCTGCGTAATTTATAAACTGTAATATTGAAATACGTACGTTAGACTTTCTGCATTTTTGTGTTTCTTGCAAGTTTACGTTTCTTACGTTGTTCATAAACCCACCCTTACTCTCCTTCTGCAGGTCGAAGGTTTGATACCGCTCGGCCATTTTGGGGGCGGTTTTTTCCAATAAATTTTCCTCGTCATTTCTAGCGGATACCGGTGTCTATTCTTAAATAATACACTATGATCCTATTTAGCCTCAGTGCACTAAATGTAATAAAGCTTATTGCTAGTGAGTTGTTATAAATTCATATATCAAAGCAAAAATTATTTTAATAAAACATTTGTCTCTTACTAATTGTTGGTATGGGCTATTCACGGTAAAGTGAGTACTTTTTGAAGCCCTCTCATTTTGAATAATAGTAAACAAATACATTTCATTGTAGCCCAAGACGTTAACTTCCGAGTCCGGTGAAACACATACAGTATGTTTATTACTTACATGGCAATATTTATTTTAAAAAGAGGCGGAAAGATAAAAAATGCCTAAAAGGAGAAAAGTAACAAGGACCTCAAAACGTGAACAGCATACAGCAAAAGTTTCTAAAATCTCTAAGTACTGTTTTAAACTGATTCTGTTATTCAGACCATGCCGAGAAATTAATTGAAAGTGGTATACAAATAGCCTAATAGTTGTTTGAGTTCAACTACTTAAATATTGATACAACTCCTATTATATTTATATATATGTTATCAAATAATGATGTCACTGTGAATCACCTGCTGTGTGTGTTCGTGACCTGAAACGCTAGTCTACCGGGACAGCCTAATCTCTCAGGGACAGCAAGTAACGCAGGACAGGTAAGCATGCAGAAGCGTAAGGGTGTGGAGGTTCCTCTCATATTCGAGTAAGCAATTGCTAATTAGCTGCATAAAGCTTTGAGAATGGGCATTGCCCCCACTGGTTATTGCGTGCTGCTGAAAATGCACCTACTTGCTGGGCTGCCGTTGGCAAGTAAATCAAAAGGCTCTTACAGGCGAACGGCGTCGCGCCATGTCACTGGTCAGTAACACCACTCGTGTGTGCGGCTGGATTTCGCCATATAAGCCGCTATTTTGCTTTTGTTATGTTACATAGTATGTAGTAAGCACCTAGTTCTGTTCCTGCTTTTGGTGATTCTTTTTTTGTAGTAGTATAGGGACCGTGCGAATGAGCTATTTTTAGTTGGTGGCGCCCCTAGTGGAGACGGTGGGAGAACTGAGTGAGAGAGAATGACAAGCAAGCACATTACAAGAAACGGTATAATGACGTCGCTGGGAGAAACGTGAACTATAAATTCTGAAGTGTACCAGAAAACCCAATTTTCGTCTCTAACTTCCGAAAGTCAACTTTAACGAATGTTCGAAATTTTGAGAACAAATACATATTCTACGTTAAAGAAATATCAGGGCTTGAAATACACGGCAAGTGCTTGAGAGGAGGGAGAATTCAAAAGACCCCTTAAAAACGCGAAAATTCCAGCAATTATAGTCTTTTTTCATGGTTTTGATATTTATCAAGTAAACGTGGTTTTAATATAAGATTTATTAAAACTTGTTTATGTATTTTAAATTTTCCGTAGAAGTGTAGCATTATTTAAGTGAAAATCAGATAGTGAAACTGTCAATTCTAAGTATATTTTTAAACATTAAATTATATAATGACTTAAATAGGAGCATCGTATCAGGCGACTGTGAATGCAAAACAGTCAGTCATTGTCACAAATATATTGCTATCCTGTGTTATTTTATTAATTGCAAGAGTGACACTTCTGAGGCAGCCGCAGTACAACAACGGGAAACACCAAAGGGTGCTCACGAAAATACGTATTCGAAGGAAGCGAATCATAAAATGTTTAAATTTAGGTTCGCCGTTGTTGAAAATAACGATTTGACACCCTTGGACAAAATTACGTTGTATGAACAAATAAAACACGTTGACTTGAACGTCTACTAGTATGTTGGAAGCATAATGAAAAAGTGAACAGGTTTTAATAGCAGATTCGATTGTATAGAAAGTGACAAATAATACTTAAAAAAAAATAGAAAAAAAATAAAATTTTTATTAAATACATTAATTAATAACAAAATGGCACGGTCACAAAGTGCATATATGCATTTTTTTTTAGTGATCGCTGACTATCGAATTACATTCATATACTAGTTGGAGAGATGCAACAATTTTATAACACTAATGTGAAAATTACAAGAAAACAGAAATATACAATTTCTGTTCAGGCAAGGAGTCAGAATCGGTATTTGCATTTTTTGAGCAAACAAAATTACACAAATAGGTGTCCATACTTTTTCGTCGATGGTGTCGCGCTGTACTGTCGCAGACCAAGACTTCTGAAATTATGGTGCACATCGGTGGAAATCTTAACAATTTAATAACTGAAGGATTGTTTCTCAACCTGGTACTGCACCCCACAACCCAACAGTATTGACTGCTCTTTTGTGATTCGTTATCGGCATTTAATAAACACCGAAAAGTCGTATTCTTGCAGGCGTACCAACAAAAACTTAAGAAGCCTGTCACAAGAGCGCAGCACACGTCCTTCAAACGCTTCCTTTTTCTGAAGTAGTATTTGTTTAAATACTTGTTCAATACCAGCCATATTTAGGACTTACTATATACTTGACTGACATTCTAAATTACGTAAATAAATAAATACATGAATAAATGTTGACGTCATGACTCGAATGCATTTACTCTCGGTTTACAAGCAAGCACTGTTCCTCCTACATCACAGGCAGGAAGATTAAAAACAAATTGTCGAACTTGTTGCGTACACGGCACTAATTCAAGTACTTAGCGGCGTTTATATTGAATCGTCTTCAGATAGTTGGAATGAATATAGAAAACAAAGCTCAAGATAATTATCACGCCCCAGGAGTATGACTCCTTAACAACGTAGCAGCGTTACCTTACGCGACCGTAAATCAGCGTGAAATATCAGATAGGGACCCCGGAGCTCACGAAGGGAAGAATGAAGAACCAGCAGGCAGGCAGGCCTCATTTGCATGATAAAGATATTTGCTCGCAGCATCCGTATCACTGTGCGCATGATCTCCGGCTCGGGCGAGAGGCTGCTAGTGTGTAGGCCGCCCACATGTCTCTCGTCCGGGACAGATACTAATTCACGCCGCGCGTTATTTACGTCAAACGGCTAATCAGCGTTTTTATATTACGTCCAGTTACCGCTGTCGAGGATTAAGGGGTGCAAAACAGTCTTAAGACAGCGCCTACTGCTGATTTAATATGATTTGGTAGGCGTTTAACAGGAAGTCTTGAACGCCTGTGAGGGTGAAAATGAGGCTAAGAACAATTACACTGAAAACCATTACGGGACAGCTTGAAGGTTTCTGCGATAAAACGTAGCGGTGTTGTCACCTACAGCCAGCAGATAGCAGCACCTATGATTAACAGTGCATCCCAATTATATTATGAAAAAAAACCAACATGGTGGTTATGAATGAAACTTTATTTTCATTCTAGAAAGTTTATTTAACCATGGTATGAAATTAATTCATTATATGTAAAATATTTTAAAAGTCGGAAATATTTACTAACAAACGTTAATTGTTTTAAATGTTTACTATTTTTGGAAATATAATAATTGTAACACCTCTTGCCACTAGGTTTTCAATTAACAAACAATCACCAATGCTGATCATATATAGCTGTCCGGCATTTGTCTCGAGTGTATTTGCTAAGATGGAGAAGTGGAGCAATGCCAAGGGCAGGAGAAACTAGAGTGCCCCGAGGAAACCCGTTGACTAAGGGAAACGTCCGCCACGTTTCCCGCATGCGATTCACTGTACTCCGCCGGGAATCGCACCCGGTTCGCCTTGGTGGGAGGCGCTTAGTCAGACCACTACACCATCGTGGCCAGCGACGTCCGGCGCGGATGACGGCGCAGTGCGTCTAAGCATTCACTAAAAGGAATATCGTACAACGAACGAAGTGACGAAGAACGAAGACACTGCAAAATTCCCCCGCCTTTATGAACGTTAATTTCATGTCCGACACAAGAACAAGTCGCAATCTCCTCGGTGTGTTCTCCAGTGTCTTCGTGTATGCAGTGAAGTAAGCCACACTCCTTAATTCTTTTGAACAAGAGGGTCGAAGAATACTTGGGAATGTAGAACTCAAACAGCTGATTATATGCTAACTCCAGTCACACACGCCAGCAAAATGGCGCTATGCTTGTTGCCTATAAGCGCTTGGGAAGTTATTCGCCAACCGTCAGTCCAGTGAAGAGGAAACATTTGCAGCGTGCAGTAGCCAACCAGACAGAGGGCCCGTTCCAGAACCTCGCGTAGCCAGTCAGCTGATCGGCACGACCACATTAGAAGAACCGTCATGCAATTTTACACTTCTGCGTACTTACATTTTCTGTGGCCATGAGAAAGTGTTTTGCCAACCTGCAGGGAAAGAGAAAATTCGATGTATTATGATAGTTCCTTGTCTGTCTGCATGCCTGTATACAATCGGACGTGCCTGTGGACGTGTCCGAAATCCAGCGTCAAGGGACGCTACATTGACGCTGTCCAAATCTGGTATACAAATGCGTTGTCCGAAGTGAGCTTTCATAATGTGACACTCGATCGCAATAAATTCGACACATCATTTGTTGTTACGTAGTGATTTTTAATATTGCTGAATTATTAATTATTTAATGTTTACGAGATGGGTGATTTCAATATTTATTTATATTTATATTATAGGCATTGTTTATTTTAAATAAGTTTGCCAACTGACACCAATATTTAATTTTTTTAACTATATGTTTTAAATGTTTTATCCTTCATATTAAATAGTTCATACCAAACGAAGAAAGCACTTATTAATATTTCGTCATGTTTATTTTGATAAAGCCCACCCTGTACATCCATTGTTTACATTTACAACGTAAACATTCTACGAATGCGCGCGAAAGTATTGAAAGTCTTCTTCTTTTTCTATCTTAGGACACAACTTGGGACGAAAGTTCAATTTCCAGAATTGTTTGACTTGGGACACAGGTTTACTTGGGACACGGCAGGTTGGGACAGCGCCATGACGTCAGAGGGTCACGTGCACCAATCAGCGTATCCTTGTCTTAAGAAACAGGTTGGTATAACTTAATTGTAGACAAGCCTTAATGGCTACAGGAGGAGACGAAAGCGATTACAGACACCTCTAGCGTAGCGCTAAGGAACTAGCATCAAAAACGCGCTTAAATTGTTGTAATAACTTTGCTCCCTCCATGAACTCGCTATCCTCAGCAACATAAACACGCATTCTGTAGGGACGGCAGTTAGAGGTGTCCTTGGTCTCTTCCTTCGCCTCCCCTAAGGCAAGTTACAAGAATTGTATCTTACACTACAGTTTGCCTGCAAGTTCCAGTTAGTTGCTTCACACTCGGCTCCTGTAGAGATACAAGCCATAGTCTCTTCGCGGTTTCTTCACACTTCATGAATCAAACCCTTGAAAAATCACCCCATATCTTACGTGTTTGCTTATTTCCTCAATTCGGTATGTATATCAGCAGTTCTATACTTTTATTAACATAAAAGTGCCTTAGTTTTGGTTAAAATTAACTGTTAGTGATATTATAGCTATACATTTTAATATTTTACTTATAATAACAGAGAGAAAACAGGTGTGTTGATAATGTCTAGTAAGAAATACATTTATGTATGAGCGCGCACGAAAACGGTGCGTTGTCCTTTGGTGTAATTTTCTAGACTTGGTTAAACTTTGTTTGCATGTGGTGGAGGAATATCCTGGAAGTAGCACTTTAGTAGGGTTTCAGAATATTTGGAAATAACCGTGACTGGACTATATGCTAGTACGGTGCTAACAAGTGCCGCTTTTTTAAGTTGTTATTTTCATTTTATTTAAATGTCGCCACATAAATGTCTTTCTGTGAAAGTGTGATCTGTCTGTGTGAGTGGTTCCAGCATGGCATCAAAAAGCCCACGTATTGTGGCAGACCTCTAATCTCTTAGGACAGCTGTAACCCTAACTTTTTAATTGCTGAAATAAACTAGAAATAATTTATTTGGTAATACAAATAGTAATTTTCATATATATCCGGAATGCTGTCACATGAATAGTCAAGTCAATTAGGGATTCAACCTCGGAATGAAAGTTAGAAAGCTAAAAATTTGCATAAATTTTTTTTTTTTTTTTTACATTCTGAAAGTTAGCTCAAAAGTCTCATAGTCTCGTGTCCGCGTGTCAAGATATTCAATGTCAAATTCGCGAAAATCGGTTTTTTCTTGTAAATATCTAGTTACTATGCTTCAAATGATGTTTGCAGTTATTACAAAACGTGTAGAACATAAAATTCTCTACAAATTTTTTGTAGGTGATATTTTATATACTTAACCGTTCTCGAGATAGAGCGCGAAGAGTGGAAAGCGCCTATCCGTATATAGGATAACGTAATGTCAACTGTGGAATCCAATGCATTTTACAGTTTATAAAATCAATCATTTAATAAAAATATTATAATTATTGAGAAACTTAAATTATTCAAACGAGATTCTATGATACTTTACAGTTAACATAAAGATGTCAAAACAAAGATTTATGCAAATTTTCAGCTTTCTAACTTTCATTCTTAGGTTTCCTCTTTTCCACCTTATTTGACTGTACTATAGTACGACTAGTGTTTTCCCTTTTTCTACCAATCCAGGCCACTGAAGAGATGCGCCTTTTAATATATAACCTATCTTATACTATCTGTAATTTCTCTTTTGTAGTGAAATTAAAAAATTTTTTTTTCCTAATTTATTACCGTTTCAGCGTGACAGCTAAAGATCCCCCCCCCCAAGACGACAGATGTTGCAGAAGTTCATTTACGTATCCTTATTCAAAGGGGCCGTGCTGAAGTTGTCAGTATTACTCGCCTCCCAACAAAGCAAACCGGGTTCGATACCCCACCCAGATTTTCGTACGTGGGAAACGTGACTGGAGGCACTGCTACAGGCCGGCTTTTTGCTCGGGGTACTCGTTTCCCTGCTCTCGTATTTCGCCACACTCCACTAATTTCACCCTTACCGGCGCTCAAGAACTTGCTTCAAAGCGTCGACCAAAACCTCTCAACTCAACATATTATTATTCAGTTAGGAAGTCAGAGTACTATCATAACCCTTTTACGCTCATTGCAGACAGCTGTGTACATGTTGCACAGGGAGATTATATTTGACCGGTACTGTACACTGCGAGGCTTAGCGCCCAATGATATTCCCTGTGGGTAATCGAATCGTAAACTATCATACTCTTCTGTGTTATGACCGGTTCATATCACTGATCATCGAACACAAAGCCTTCCAGCTTATTGGATGTGATAAAGAAACTGCGTAACAACATCATTAATAAAAATGCCTTATTTGAAAAACCAGAAACCATACATTAATGCAGGGATGAAAGGGTCAAACACTTTGGAGTACAGCTGCATTTCAAGAAACCGCCATACTTTAGACTGTCCATATTCTCAACATTACATTCTTTTATCCCCCACTACTTACATTCAGGCGCAGATTGTTGGTGTTATTTAATTACACCCTGCAGGTTTTTTTTAATGTATTTAAGTGGCACTTTCTTAGTCCAGGTAGACAATACCATTTTCGAGCTATACAAAGTGGCCCGCAAATAATGCTAGCAATAAATAATGCGTCTTAACTGTCGTACTGCGAAAGTCATTTGATGTAGGTATTCTTTTCGTAAAGAAACATTCATTGCGAATAAATCGAGTATATTCCTTTAGTTGAAACATGCTATAAAGCATTTCACGCGTAACATGTAGGGCCTCCACAAAATAAAGTGACAGGGAATGAATCAAACATGTCGTAAAGTATAGACGGGGTAAAGGGAGACTTATTAGTTGACTGAGATCTCAGAACAGTTGTTATAAACGCTATGTAATGAAACAGGATTGAAAACTAAATCATTTCCACGTCGTTTGTTATGATTAATGTTTACTGTAAACTATACGTTGTACTTGACGTAGACAAGCAATAAAACGAATCCAGCGGATGAAAGTTATTACGACAAGCAACGTTGATATACGGACATTCATAAAAATTATCTGTTGGTTTATTATTTGCTGTGATTTCTTTACCATACATTAGATTTAATTAGTCTAACCACTTTGAGAACTTATAGTAGAAATGGAAATGCTAGTGAATTGATACTAATTCTTTTCCAAAGAAAACAGATAATCTTGAATAATATTCATCATTAACAAAAGGTATATATATATATATATATATATATATATATATATATGTGTGTGTGTGTGTGTGTGTGTGTGTGTAAAATGTCAAACACGAAAAATTGGCTTAACAGTAAGAAAATAATTGTATAAGGAAATGTAAATAATAGTTTATTTCATTTCAGAGAGAGAAATCATCTTCTCTGGTGGGGCCTTATTCCTTTCATGAACATGAGAATTATTATCTGTAGGGAGATGTGGAACATTTTTTATCACCACTCATTAGTTAAAGTCGTGTATAACGCACGTAGGTAGGTAATCTGCTAATACGGTCTTATAGGTAGTAAACTAAGAAGTTTTGAAAGCCCTGCTTAAAATCAATTTGCATGAAAAATGTGTATTCTTTCACCATATGTAAAATTAACGCTACAGTGGGTCTGGTCACTTTATTCATGCATCCTTCAAGCGAAACTGTGAAATTTTTAGGAAAGTAAATATTTTACAAGTTTATTAATTCTTACACTTACATGCATTAAAAAAGGCAGAAAGTAAAATAAGTCTTGTTCGGTACTCACAGATGTTTACCCAACGCTTTTAATTCAACGTTCAGACGTTGAACTAGTTTCCCTCCGTCGTTACCAAATATTACTAGGCGCATGCTACTCGCTGTACTCTATGAGATATATGCACGTAGGGGCAGTGAAATTTTTCAAATGTTGATTCAAAAAGTGCTTAAATAACCGTGAACAGCCTTTAAGTAATTGTAGTAATAAAGTAAGTGTTTATTCATTTAAATCAACTTAAGAAATTCCTATGAACCCTGAAGTAGCACGACAGGACCATTGATATTTATCGGGTGACTGTGGTAACGTTCAATGAGAAAATGGGAATAATTACAGAAAAAAATTAAACTTACACTCAGCTACATGCGCCCGCCCGAATTTGTATCCCGAAATTTACCGAATGCACCAGAAGTTAACGCCTATATACTTGTGGAGTAGATGTTTATATTTATTTCCACTGGGGAAAAAAAAACTTTTACCTACTACCGTAACTTAGAATAGGTTAGTTTAAGATGGAGAAACAGTGATACATTTATATCCAAAGTTATGTTAAGTTAGATCAAAAAAGGACGTTGAAGAGTAATGAAGAGTTATGTCTGTTTTAAGTGTTCAATCAGGTGCTTTGCTCATTCGGTAAACCTAGTTATTACTTATAACACTCAGAATACCCTATGCAAATCTCAGAATTATTCTTTGGGTGACATCATGAAGAAGCGTGCAAAATTGTTTCCTGATGAAAGCTTACACTAAAGATCAGATATACTGATAGTTATTTCCATTTTCTACGCATGTCCCCAACACTGTTTCAAGTACTGCTATAATAAATGTGAAAATTACGCCTTCAGACAGTTGTGTGTCGTTCGTTTACATTCTGTTTTTCAACAAACTCGTGTTTTTATAAAAAAAAACATACACTATATATAAGTACGTAACTTTATTTTGTCATGGTGCATTACAACTCGGTTAGAAGATAGGAGCTAACATTTTCAAGAACTTATTTATGTATAGGCTGTTCACGGTTAGTTGAGAACTTCTGAAATCAACGTTTGAAAAATGTCACTGTCGTTGTCTGAGTTATTATAACGGGTAAACTGATTGGTATTCTCCCAGTAAGTCTAAAGTGTCTAACGAAGGAGAGAAAGTAGTTCCATGTCTTAAAGATGAATTAAATATGTTTGGTAAACATTGTGAATACTAAAATTATTTCCTTTACTTTTTGTTAAAGCATAAGTGTTTGAATTAAAACATTTGTAAAATATTTCCTTTTCTAGTAACTCTACAGTTTCACCTAACCGACTTGTGAATCAAGTAATCAGGCGCGTGACAATGTTACTTTTACATATTGTTACATGGAATGCCTGAAGGGCGTTTCCGAGTTCATGAGGGATGAAGATCTAAAAAAAAAAAAAAAAAAAAATTAACATAAATAAAAATATTTTTTCACAGTGCTACAAAAAGCCAAACATATGTTATTTATGAGTCTAAGCGTCATTTTAACTGTTATTATTATTATTATTAATCACAATATTTAATACTATCTCCATTTCAATTAAAGTCTTTATCACAGACTTTACTCTTACTAATGCCCCTTAAACGGCTCCAATTATTTCCATACATTTAGTTAAAACTGTCTATTTCCATCGTGCCGAATGTCTTTTCACTGACGCATCCAGCCACAGTCCCGCAGATCAGTCCCACTCTTCACTGCGCACAAGCTCGCCGACGCACACTCGCATATCGCTTCAGTTGTCCTTCGCCGCTCCGGAATCGCCCAACTGTCGCTTAAGGTCGCACGAGACGCCAAACTTTTGGCTCTTAATCACTCTCCCCTCAAGGCATACATGTGATATTTAAACTTGAGGTAGGTGCCGTCCAGAACGTTCTCGGCAATCCAAGTTGTTCTGGGAAAGGAAATGGTAATGGCGACGACTTTCCTGCATTATCAATTGAGAAATACAAAACCCTTTGGGTCACAGAGGTGCGGCGAGCTGCGATAAGCTTTTATCGGCGTGTACGGCGGCGTACTTTATGATAGGCCTCTCGCTATCGTATAACTGCTGTTCTTCACTTCCAGTCACTTGCGCGGGATGAGAAAGCAGCGAACGCGTAACAATATGTTAGAAGAATACACAATGTGCCTACAACTATGGTCGGTTCACGACTGTAAGAGACTTTCTAGAAGCCCTGCTAAAGATGTACTTTCAAGCTCATTTCGTATCCTTCAGCAAAAGGTAAACAAACATTGCCATGCGACTGCCATGTGGCAGTCACATGACAATGTTTACATTCCACTGTGTGTGTTTGTACATGTGTTCGTACATGCACGTACCCATTATAAAAGTCATGTATTAATGGCTATTCCACAAGCGTAAAGTTTTTAATCTTGAGAATTTGACACAAAAGAATATGCGATCCAGCAAAAACATTTCATTCTATAAACCCAAAATGCGAGTATTTTCATGAAACGATAGTTGTTGTCTATTTACAATCGATTGTTAGTGACTTTCGATAAATTCCCGTATATCGAAGGCAAGATCAGCAGTATTGATCGAAATTGCTACAAACGTTAAAATGGTGCGGTGGTAGACTGAGTCGGATGTTTCGCGCAATTGTAAAACGTTATTTAAAAATGTTTGTGACGGTTTTAGACAGGACGGCAGAGTTTGCGAGTGAAGGATTCTACGTCTTCGACAATGTGAAAACAATTCTTATGTGCAAATACTGCAATGTTAGAATAGAGTGGCAAAGGAAAGAAAAGTGCACGAAACACATAAAAACAAAAGCAATCAGTACAACGAGAAAGTGAGCACAAATTAAAATCATACGTTATTAAAAACCAAATAATAAAGACCGGATATTAGTAAAACAAGACAAATAAATGAATTGTTATAGTTTAAACAAGATAATCGCACAAATTCTCTGGCACGTGTGTCAACCACACCCAGTCAACAACACAAGGAACGAAGGTTAGTAAACAAATGGCCGCACTACTTTCACCTTGAGCATGATCATGTGACTATGCAAGAAACGTTGAAATCTAAATACGTTAGCATCACGTCATTAATAATGGGCATAATAAGATACAAGTCTTTTCGACACCCATTTGTAAGCGATAAATTAACAATTACGTTAAAACTTTGGAAATATTTCCTCTCTTTGTGCACGGCATAACTGTATCCGCGCTCGCCGCTGTTTGTAATGTTATATGCGTGTCGCTAACGGCTAGGGTGTTTTTTATAGGTTGATTTTCAAAAGTTTCTTCCAGTCGTGAACCGACTATAGATCGTAAGCAGGGATTTCAAAACAGCTCTGTTTACCGTGAATAGTTTTTAAATATCATGCTAACCTTAGTCGAAGCTATGTGGTTTTGACATTTGTTAGTAAAAAAAACAGTCGTTCATTGTTGCGACTCAGAAATGGTTAAAAGGAGCATGCACGCGCACTTCATCCATATTCTCTCTACGGTTAAAAACCACAGTTGTTTTAAAAATCTAATTTTTTACCTCAGAGCCTGTTATACGAGATGAACTTGTGATTATAGTTATTCTGCTGATCGAAATCCGTCCAAGGAAATGTCAGCTTGTTACTCTTGTGTTAGGACAGGTTCGAGATCGTGACTGGTAGTTACAAGTCACGACCCTAAACAGCGTGTTAGCTTAATGGAGATATGCTGGCGATGAAATATGAGTACCCGATAGCAAACAGGTAGCTGGATTTAAAAANCGGTTAAAAACCACAGTTGTTTTAAAAATCTAATTTTTTACCTCAGAGCCTGTTATACGAGATGAACTTGTGATTACAGTTATTCTGCTGATCGAAATCCGTCCAAGGAAATGTCAGCTTGTTACTCTTGTGTTAGGACAGGTTCGAGATCGTGACTGGTAGTTACAAGTCACGACCCTAAACAACGTGTTAGCTTAATGGAGATATGCTGGCGATGAAATATGAGTACCCGATAGCAAACAGGTAGCTGGATTTAAAAANACGTGTTAGCTTAATGGAGATATGCTGGCGATGAAATATGAGTACCCGATAGCAAACAGGTAGCTGGATTTAAAAACTTTATCTGTGTCGTAAATACAGAAGGCACACTGAACGTGTGTACCTTAAATGTGACCCGGATCCTGTTTTTCAACAGACGGATGATCAATGCTTCGAAAATCCACAGGAGGCTGGACAGTCTCGACTGATGATACGTAAGGAGATTGGAAAACGATACTTACGTACAGAACTGGAGGTTAAGATACGCTGGTATTTTCAGTACTAGTGTCCTTTCCGTGTACATAACTTCTTCCTGGAAACGGAGGATGTTGAAATAGTACTTGTGGCGGTTTACTTATAATGCAACTGTAACCTACCACTTTAGCCGGAACAGTGAATAAACATTAGACCTAGAACGCATGCGAGAAATATTGGAAATACCCGCCGTTAATCTACGTCTGCAATAGTTGTAGTACGAGATCGTGCAGGCTTATAATAAATAAACAACCTGTCAGAAAAAAGTTGGTTTATAGCACAATAATTAAAAAAAAACCTATTAATTATAGCATTTCAATGATGTATGTTCCGATACACAAGTTCGCATCTCGTTTAGCATGAAATTAAGCAACGCTCGTGATAAAATTTCGATGTCCATATTGGGCCCGTTATGAATGAAATTAATTTACTAGCATGGCATCAATGTCTCGTACTTAGTACTGGGACTGATATGTATTTTAATTTACCTCACTTATATCCTCCGATTAAGGTTTTTGAAAAGTTTGAGAATCGCGTTTCATTATTTTATATTCTAAGTTACATTATATTCACTGTATAAAAGTTGTATAATTTTGCACAAAATGTATGTGGCAGTAGAGTTTCCACCAAAACCCGTTAAATTTTACACAAACCATGTTCATGTGTTTTTACTTTTGTGCCACAAACAGTAGAAGTACCAATAAAGCAGGTAAATTAATCTAGCTACGGTGCTTGCTCTAATACAAGTCATACTACAAGAAAAAAAGTACATTTTAAAATGTTTTTTTTTTTTGTAATTTTACACAATGGCAGGTGTAACATTTTACCTTTTCCAAAAATTGCACACACAAATCACGCGATACGCACCCTTTTGCACTTATAAATGAGATACTGTGGCTTTGTACCATCCGCTCACAAGCGTTTCACATCCTGAGAAACTTCCTTCCTTTACATCATTCGAAACCCGTNTGTAATTTTACACAATGGCAGGTGTAACATTTTACCTTTTCCAAAAATTGCACACACAAATCACGCGATACGCACCCTTTTGCACTTATAAATGAGATATTGTGGCTTTGTACCATCCGCTCACAAGCGTTTCACATCCTGAGAAACTTCCTTCCTTTACATCATTCGAAACCCGTGCCCCTCGGAGTAACAGTCAAGTGTCGAAACTATATCACCAGCAACTCGTGATTGACGAAGTTCGTTACCTGAAATAATAAGTTTGGTACGTTATGTGGTTTAAGGTGGAATATCAGACGCCATATTTGCTCGTAATTTGCGAGCAAAGCTATCTACCTGAAGCGAGGGCAGATACAAGCGAAACTGCACGCAAGCAGTTCACGAGTTTCCCACTAGGTAACACTATCATCGCCTAAATGGAACAGAAGCTGCAAAATGTAACAAAAAAAAAAAAAGGAGATGTAGCACGGAGCTATACGCAGTTGCCAGTCCTCTCACAAACACACTCCCGACCGGCCGGCGGTGGTTCCTCGACTCGTGCCTTAGAGGATAAAATATTTTTGTCGTACCGGCCATTTATGCTTCGAAACTTTCAAACCCCGTGTAAACCAGTACAAAATACAGACGTGACCCTTTTCACAGTTAGAAATATGTTACATTATAATTAAATTATCAATGTGCTAACACGCAGTCACTTTTGTCAGCCAGTTTTTAAGATAGTCCCACATGAATAAATAACGTTTTTATGTCATCTCTCTGTAAAAATAAGCCGATTCATGTCAAATTTGGCCAAACAAGTATTACTGCAGCTGATTATGTCCAATTATACGTCTGAGGTATCACAGATGCTTATTTTTAATATGGCGGCCATGTAGCTATTCTAGCTTAGAACGTTATGTCGTCGAAGGCATGTAAACAATACCCACTTATATGTATGCTGGCAGTATCAATTACGGGGGGCCGCGGTTGATGAGCGGTTAGCCTGCTCGCCTCCCACCAAGACGAATCGGGTTCAATCCCCGGCCGGATCACTCCCGGACCCTCGCATGCTTGATTCGTGCCAGACGATGCCGCTGGTCGGCGGTTTTATCTGGGATCTCCCTTTCGCCCCGCCCTTTAATTTCTGAACTGCACCATACTAACCTCAATCATCCCTCATTGGCTCTCAAGATCTCAAATTCGTCTATACAGAGCTTCATTTCTCTGCCAGTTTGTAAGTTAGCCCCGCAATATAAATTAGGTTTTTGTCATATCTCGGGAAACAATCAACCCATTCGTACCAAAATTAGGTGATGAATTAGTATTGTGGTAGGCCAAATATATGTATTTTTTTCAGTGTGACAGAGATGTTCAGAATGGTGGATATAAATTAATTTTAGGTTAGCGTGCAATATCTAAGAATTTATGCATTCGATTTTAGTATTTATTTATATACCGGTGGTATACAATCATAGAATATAACATTTTTGTCCTCCATTTGTGAAGATCGTCACATGAAAAATATGGTGGTTTTATTTCATATCTCAGGGACTAATGATCCGATATTTACAACATTGTTCACTCACACACATAGCGCTATGGTAGGCCACGTAAACCAAGTTTTTTATGTGGCTCAGTCACTTATTTTCAAATCCCGGGTAAGGCACGTGTGTATTTGTAATTGTCTCTACCACTGTTGCACATGTTTCTGTTTTCATCTCTAATTATATGGCTTTCAACGAGACGATAAGTCCAACCTACTAATTCAGCTTTTAAGAAATTATTAAAACATTTATTCCACCCATATTGAAGAAACTAGGCTCATACATTATATCAGTAACTTCTTATTTGTGCTAACTGTGTATCCAGCGATAATTTACTCACACTTCTTAAACTACAACAAAGTGTAATGATTATCGCAAAGTGATATCGCAACTTGAGATGTATAGTTCGAATACAGCATCTATATTTACTTTTATATACGTAGTATATCCATTAATACACCTAACGATTACTTGATTATGTCACGAGTCCGTCAAAATATCTGTCCTACAAATGTGCAGTGTGACAAAAAATAGAGACATGTGCTGAAAACGCGAACCTATTTTAGAATGTCTTACGCATGCTTTCAATGCCTAATGAGTAGGGTCACCTGAGTTTTGTCATAATAATTCCGCGCAACCGACAGTTCTAGACCGTATGCGTGCAACTTCTGCGTTCCTTTGTTTATTAGACATTTGTCTTGATTAGAAAACATTTCTTACTAGACCAAGCCAATCACATTTAGGTTACTCTAGGTGTAAACACGTATAATTCGTTGGCAGACGCTATAAACCAGCACCGGTTAAACTCATCCAGTTATGAAAGAGAACCAAGTTGAAGTGTTTTGGAAATACAGCAAATCTCGATTTTAATACAGTCATTGGGCCGATTAAACATTTCTTAAGCAATATACTGGACGTACATACGATGAAATATGGGATGTTAGTTTTCCTTTCACGCTTTGTTAGTTGGATGTCTGTATAAATATTTAATTTATAATATTTCACAACATTACATAAAGAATATATCCGTCCGAAGAGTTATTTGCAAATCTGAGTATGAACAACGTGGTATGATTCTAGACTTGGATATTATTTCATAGTTTTAAAAACACTAATGTGCACTTGAATTTAAATATTCTTAAAATACATTAAGTAATTCATTCTGTGTGAAGGTTGTTTCGAGTATTGATTCAGTGGCGCAGCCAGAAGTTTCTCAAGATAAGTGTTACACTGACTGAAGGAAGGGAGGGAGGATATACTGGCCTTAGCGGTGCCGGCGCATGTGTTAAGACCAGGATGTCCACTAAAATTTCATTTTGGAATTCCCTGAATTTTTCATTATTTTCCAAACAGAATCTTACTACTTTCCCTGACCTTTTTACACAACCGAAACCTCTAAACACAATATTTTTTAACCGCTGACAGAAAAAAATGCTATTAGTTGAGTTTGTTTAAATTATACTGCAACAGAAAAATCCAGTAGTGATAACATTTTATTCAGCCCACTGACATTTCTCGCGATACATGTTATTGACTTCACTGGAGTGCCCATTATAAATACACAAATTTTTTTATTTTGTGTGTGAAGGCCCTATGACATTTGGCAAAGATGCATAATATGCTAGTTCACAAAATCAAAAATTTTAATTTTAAAATGCATATGCTCATAATTACATCAACATGTATTTACACAACTACGATTTTTACAAAGTAGCAATTATTTACATGTTCCCTTACCTATGTGAAAATTCCCTTATATTTCCCTGACGTTTCCCCATCACATGAAATTCCCTGAATTTTTCATTGTTTCCCCTGGTGGTGGACACCCTGAATTATTGGAACAAAAGTTACTTCACAATATAAGAACATGCATAATTGTTTACAGCAATTATGATTTTATCAAAATGAAATGTCTATTAATAATTTTAATTATAATAGTGGACATCCGTACGGAAAAAAGGAATGTTGATGGGGAGGGGGGCAGTTACAACATCCATACCTCCTCCCCCCTTGCTGGCTTCGCCGCTGGTATTGGTGTACAAGTGTATGCAGTGTCAAATATATGATTACATGTTTTTTTGTCGTAATTTGAAAGCAATTCTGCTTTAAAGGATTGTGGTATATTGTACAAATACTGAATTCCGTTATACATAAAATATAAGTAGAAAGATTCTGTGTGTAAACTCTGCCAGAACGTTGTCATGTCAAATCAACTTTAGAAAAGCCGATTTACTGTTTCAAAAGAGCGGGAATATCGCTTCACAATACACCACCACGATGTTTATGAGATGACAGAGTTAGTTTCTTTAAATAACGGAGAATTTTAATAAAAAGTACAAAATACAAATAATACTTTGTAGCAAATAAAAATTATGTGCTCTACGTACCAGTGCTTGTGCCTGTGCGTTCTTGCCAATACCTAGTCATTTTCTTTCGTAAACAAGTTACAGAAACCACCTATAAGATGACATTTTGTAGAGCAGAAACTTAATCTGAAGCCAATATTAGCTTACAGTTTTTCAACTAAGTTGGTTTTAAGCTGTGCTTTGTCCAGTGACCGAGTGCTGCTCGTTTTTTAATTTTCATTGCCACTTGTGAATAGGTAAATTACGTTATGTGAGTCGGCTGATATGCATATAGCAAATTTTAAATTAACAATTTCGCCTGAGAGCCTATGAGAACACATCAGCATAACTGGCAGAGTAAAAAACAAAAACATGTATCGTACTAAAAGAAAATGTAAACATGCCAAAGGCTGACTCTGCTAATGACAACCTATCGCCCGAGGCTAGTACTAGTACTTTATTTACTCTATGACCCGAGACCCGTGCCAGTGGACACTCGAAAGCGAGCTGGCAACGCTGTTCGAAGACATCACGAGCACAGTCCTCGTAGTTCCGTTGTGTCGTGCAGAGCGCAGCAGTAAACAGAGCTATCTTTACGGCAAACAATATGAAATCCGCGATTATATCGTTGTTGGTGTAGTGTTTAATTTCACAGCTTAGTGTTAGTTACCGATCACATAAATAAATAATCTGTCAGCTGATATGTTTTCTTAAAACGTAGCAGAATGCCTCAAAGGGGTCAATTTCTAACTATACGAAAATTAACAGAAGAAAAAACTCATTTGATTAATGTAGTCTTTGTCAGATTGAAAGCTGCCACATACAGCTACTATTAAAGTTATTTGTGTGAATGTTACAACTTCTTACAAATGAAACGTTTGTGTCTTGGTAAAGTTTATATCTCATCTGAACCTACGACTTTTTTTCGTTAAAGAATAATCATCAGTGTTGATTATGCAGCTTTTTATATAAAAAAAAACTAAATAACATAATTTTCTTCAATACTCAAACATTTTAATGTTTCTAACATAAGAAATTATTTTTACATGAAATATTTTGACCATACCTGTAATAATATAAACATAAATTCGCAGAACTAGAACTCGGTACATTACTAACACTCCCTCTTAAGAGCCAAGCGATATATGCAGTACTTGGTTGGATCTCCTGTTTCCCCCGCCCTTGCATTCCGGCGCTGCTCCATACTCACCGTCGTTTGAAAAACATATTTTTACTACCCACCATGCTTATATTAGCTTTATTATACAAGTGATAAAGAGTAACTCCTTGCAACCGTGGGACAACTCAGCAGTTCAAACCAATCACATGACGCGGTCATTAAATAAAACAAAATTTTGGGCTCCCTACTCAAGCACATAGTTTATGTACGTAAACTAATTCTTTCATTGTTTTTAACAACGTTATTTTCGTAACAATGTTATTTTCACTCAAGTTCTTAATATAAATTTACTCATATTTAGTCATTGTGAAATTGCATTGTGGGACATGTAATATTACAATGATGTGCCGTGGAAAGATTTGGGCTGTTCTTTATTATTGCAATGATAACAGTGTGATAGTTCAATAACAGCACACTAATAAAATGTTAAACGAAAGATGTTTAGCACTTTGCGTTGATGTACTTTATACACTTACTTTTAAACGTCCAATCTAACGCCAACACTGTAATCAATAAATCTATATAGTTGTGTGTTTTAAACAAAGATTTCTAGGCCTTTTTGTAGTTGTAAAATTACTTGTGAAGCATAAGACTTTTTTAGTTTTCTTTAATTACACCTACAAAAGTATAAAACTACCAAAACTTTGTATATTCAAATTTACACTTTTTTCGCATTACTGAGAAAACCTTTGCCCAGGAAGGTTTCGCAAAGACGAATATTTTAACATTCTTTGACAACAGTATTTAAGGTTTTTAAGTTTACAACTAGACACAAATAACAAGCGCAGATGAAAAATTATTTTCTTAAAATAATACATACAAGTTATAGCTTTAACCGCGGTTTTCTTAGACGAAGCATATTTATCTATGAAAATGTTTTCAATGTTTAGAGTAAACTTTCAATACGGATTTTAAACTCCGATCCACCTTGTCGATTGGAATACATTATCTCACTTTTATCCTATTTAACTCCGGACCTTGTGTGTTTCAGTCGGCTTTATTCGATACACTCTAAATTATATTCAGAGTGAACATTTACTGCAAACGCACAGCTGTCTGTAAAGTCTACAGATTTTCCTGTGTTATCGATTTGTTAATTTAACTGGTTCATTTCACACACATGGTGCGTGACTTTCGACACTTCTTGTACGTCGACACGCTTTAGAAACACGTCTCAATTTCGAGTAAGAGTCTCGCGTGTTCGATAAAGACGTAAGTTATCTGGCCGGCACTTTCACTGTCGCCTCTACTGCGTAGGCGACCCTCCTGCAGCGAACGCAGGCAAATATAAATGTTGCAATGAATGCATGAAAGGCTGCCAAGTGGCTTTATACATATGAACAAAACCCAACGACAAACTAGGCAACTCGGACCGGACCCTGTGCGAGAGTTTTAAAACTTTTCTCGGGGGGGAGTCGAACCCACGCCTTCTAGTTCTCGTACTGGATACCTCAGCCGTCTGTTGCATACAGAGACGGTGATCTAGTACCTGCTCAAGGAGCTGTAGAGGGAATGAACATTCTCTACAACTGTACATTTTATTTTAAATTCGCATGGTGTGATTACCGGGACCTGAGATGAGAAATTGTAGAAGGCGTTTGAAAACGAGATCTTCAACAGTCGCAAGGTTGAAGTGAGATTAAGACTGAATTGTTACGGGATTGTTTCCTGAAACTAGCCATCGTACAACGGCAATGTCCGCCACGGTTTCAACAAATGAAAATTTGAATGTAGCCTCACCGACTAATTTACCTTGATCGCCAGGATGGAAGATCGGTGCTCTGGCAACCTGACGCCACTCTCCCACGGTGAGGTTGAAAAACCAGAACGCTACGGTACGATGGATTCCAATTTCAATCTACGAGCAAGGAATGGACTTGTGTTATTCTAGATTCAGTTTATTTTGTAAAACTATTTTTCTCATTACTAGCCACCTGGTCTTTAGCGACGGCGTTAAGTGGGACACAAAACATTGAAAAGTAGCAAACTATATATTTTATACTAGCGTCGCTGCGTCCAAGTGAATTATGCCTCCTTCGCAGAAACCTCATTTGTTTGTGGCGGACTACACTGTTTCCCATTAGTAAAAAGCTTCCTACCTAGCATGAACGAAGCTTATAAACTATTCTCTCTTACACTATAGTGGTACATTTGCGTGATTCGTTAGTAATAACGTTACATTAACTATATTGAAATACATATTCAAAGGGTTGAAAACAATTTTAAAGAGGTTGCTAATTTTTTTTTGGTTTAACGTAGTTGTTATGACTCGGTTGCTCGTATAGTGAGGCGAAAGAATAAACTTGGCTGGGTTTTCTAAAATGCTCAATTAAAATGCTCGTATTCCATAGAGCGTGAACTGTTTAACACAGTTTTTGTAATGCCCATTTATATAAAAACTAAACAACTCTACATGTTCGTTATCTGTTATGGAACCAAAACCACACTTCAGACTAGTTCAGAATGTAACTTTCGAGACATCTTGGAAATTGCACACTTTTACTCAAATCGTTACGTAAGGCGAAAAATGACAGTTATCAAGCTTTATCTTAAAATTTACAACGTGAATATTTGTGAATATTATGTGAGGAATGACACTGGAATTTTCTACAGATATTCTACGAATAATTTAAGGCCACACTTGAGTGTTGTTGCCGTCTCCGCTGCTTCTACTGCTACTATTTCTATTACTAGTAATGAAGTAACACACTATTTACTGCTTCATTTTAATGTTAGGTCAGCACTTCCACGGAAACAACGGCTCCTTTCGTCATCTGTGACAAGGAAAGTCTTATCGCAACTGAAATATAAGACGTTTATTTCAGTGAGACATATTATTGACAAAGGGAGAAGTTAAATGTATTCGTGCCTAGATACTATCACAGTGTCTTTGAAATGAAATCCCTCCTAAATTAAATTTAAAAAAAAAATGTAATTGTGCGTTTTATAATTTCTGAAGTAATCATAAATCAGTTATATAGTAAAATTCATATATACTGAACGATTCTGAAATTTTGACGAGGAAAGTGCCTATAATCGAGCTGGAGAAAATAAGCAATAGCATTTGTATCTGGAAACGAGTTATATGTAACCAAGAACTATAACACATTTTACAAATTTTGCAAATGAAAGGTTAACTTGGGTAACGTTGTTAATAGTTTTTTTGTAAATTATTAATTTTTGGTGCGTAGCATTATACACCGAATAGCCAAAAAAACTAGCACACCTGCCCAATATCGCGTAGGGCCCCAGAGAGCACGCAGAAGTGCCGCAAGACGACGTGGCATGGACTCCACTAATGTCTGAAGGTATGCAGGAGGCAATTCACACCATGAATCCTGCAGGGCAGTCAACAAATCCATAGGATTGCGAGGCGGTGGAGATCTCTTCTTAACAGCACGTTGCAAGGCATCCCATATATGCCAATAATGTTCATGTCTGGTGATTTAGGTGGCCAATGAAAGTGTATTAAGTCAGAAGAGTGTTCCTGGAGCCACACGGTAGCAATTCTCGACGTGTGGGGTGTCGCATTGTCCTGCTGGAAATGTCCACGTCCGTCGGAAAGCACAATGGACACGAATGGGTGCAGGTGATCGAACAGGATTCTTACGTATCAGTCACCTGTCAGAGTCGTATCTAGACGTATCAGTGGTCCCATTTAACGTCAACTGCACACGCCCCATACCATGACAGAGCCTCCACCAGCTTGAACAGTCCACTGTTGACATGTAGGTTCCATGAATTCATGAGGATGTTTCCATACCCGGACACGTCCATCCAACCGATACAATTTTGCACGTCTGTCACGTTTAATGATTTTCGTCAGTCGTCGTTTATCCCGTTCGTTTACGATCTTTTTCCGGCCGTAGTGATGTCCAAGATTTTATGTTTTACCGGATTCCCGATATTCACGGTGCACTCGTGGAATGGTCGTACGCGAAAATCCTAATTTTATCGCTACTCGGAGATGCTATGTCCCATCTCTCGTGCGCCGACTATAACACCACGTTCAAACTGACTTCAATCTTGATAACCTGCCATTGTAGCAGCAGTAACCGATCTAGCAACTTTGCCAGTCGCTTGTTGTCTTACATAGTGTTACGATTGGCCTCGTTGTGCAACAGCTGTCNAACCGATCTAGCAACTTTGCCAGTCGCTTGTTGTCTTACATAGTGTTACGATTGGCCTCGTTGTGCAACAGCTGTCCAAGCGAAAGCCGACAAAGAGGCCACAGCCGCGCTGAAATGCATAACATCGGACCGGAATCGATGGCAGCAACCGGCGGAGAGTTACGCAAAGAGGCACAGGAAAATGTAGGTCCTGCTGGCCTAAGAGCATTTCGACATAATTAGAGCAAGCTGCGAGGACACTTCTTCTTCAACACAGTCTGCGGAGCCAATCAGATCGATCTACGTCATTACACACGTGGAGGGGCGAGAAGGGTGAACTAGGGCGTCAAGCTCCGGGATCGAGGCAGTCTACGTGGGTCTATAGGCGAGCCAACTCCAGGTCCGAGGGCGTCATCCGACAACGAGGTCCGGGTGCGAGACTAGGGTGAGTTCCTTCATTATCATGTCACGTCTAACCTAAATAACCTATCTCTTCCAATCCCTCTCTCTCTTTCTCTCCTTTCCACCGTAAACTCACACTGTTATTCATGTACTCTGAGGAACCCATGATAACAAGTAAAGATATTGTTAATTCTGACTATAAGTCCTTACGCTACATGAATTGGATAAAGGAATAAGATAGGAAATTATCGATACTCAAATTGATAAAAGAAGACTCATAACAATAGGCGCTGCCGACCGCTTCGCGTTACTCTGATTGGTTCCATACCGCTGTTATTTGCATATGCAGGCCTATACCAGTTTTTTCGGCTCTCCAGTTTATTATTCTGATGAACTGCCACTTCCGGAAGTAATGAACGCCGCAGCACACTTTAGAATTGCTTGAGGCTGAATTTTTCTACTTTTGTCTTTCGCCACTAGCTGCACTGAGAAGAAGTTTTGTTGATTCAAACAAAGTTTGTTTGGCGCAATTAAATTAATTTTTTTGGTTTAAAAGCAATAACATATTTTGTTGTTGAAAAAAAATTAATTAGCTGTTCTTATTTGGTTGCCCCAAACAATGATTTGGTTGGTGCAATTGAAGATCTGTTTGGCTCTGCGTTCATTAAACAGTTTTAGTTAATGTAATAATCTTGAAGTAGGACAGAAATTAAAACCTAGATCTTCTACGCCAGAGCTCTACGNAATTAAAACCTAGATCTTCTACGCCAGAGCTCTACGTCTTAGTAACCTGACCTAAAATAACTACTAACAAGATTAGAATATTTTTTAAAACATACTATTCAAATACTGGTCAACGGGCGCAAATAATTTTTTAATTTTNCGTCTTAGTAACCTGACCTAAAATAACTACTAACAAGATTAGAATATTTTTTAAAACATACTATTCAAATACTGGTCGACGGGCGCAAATAATTTTTTAATTTTTATACGTTTTAGTTTCCTGTTGAAATTGCTTTAACAGGATATTTATACCAATATTAAGCATCAACAAATGCCCTAACTAACTCTGTTACTATCCTAATTGGCACAAAAATTCAAACAAACTCCTGAGCTGTATTTAAAACGAGGGCAATCAAATGAGTAGCCAAACAAATACAAACGGCTTGTCCAACAAAATATTTGATTGTTAGTGTTAATTAATTTTGACCGAAGATGGATGTTTATTTTATTCAAGCGTGTATTTTGTTGGATAAACCATTTTTTTTAGTTTTGTTTACTNTTGACCGAAGATGGATGTTTATTTTATTCAAGCGTGTATTTTGTTGGATAAACCATTTTTTTTAGTTTTGTTTACTCAATAAAAAGGTTTGTTGGCGCAAATAAAAATATTCCCATACAAAGAAATGTTTTGTTTGCTGGAATAAACCTTTTTATCAGTGTGCAACACGGAATGTTCCATCTTCTTTTGGAATGCATACTGTGGGGGGAAATGTATTCGCTTAACTTGCCGGTGTCGAGGAATGACATAAGGCTGCTATTCTCATCGGCTCGCCTCATCTCGATTTGCATGCGGGAAGCCGTTCCAGAAATTCGTTAAGCTATTATATACCGCAGGCCCAGCTGCGAACAGACTTGTTCGCCGACACCTAGTTCCCCTAACCTCCCCTCTTAACCCATAATTACCATAAAACGTCGTTTCATATGGCCGGGTCGTAATTGCCGCTGTGACATCACAGCACCACCTGAGGGAACACGCGCTGTAAAAATTTCCCTGCGTTCTGGGGAAATATTTTATTTTCTTTCGAGTCTCCCGAGTCTCCCGATCGTGATGCCCTAGGCGCTGCGGGTTTCAAAAGTGTGTAATGAAGCTTGTGTCGAAACACGACGATCGCTGTTTGCCGATTTCGCACTAGAAAATTGTTGTTATGTGTAAGGGTGTTGGCGGTGACGAGTGGCAACTACACTGGTTTAAAAAAAATAGCGCACAAAAAAATCCATTTCGAAACCGTCATAGAAAAAAAATTAATCAATATTATTATTCGTATATTTTTCTATAAATGGTTTTAACACAGAAGGAACTCATCAAAGCTCAGTAAAGGCTGTTCATGGTAAATTGAGCTCTTTTGAAAGCCCTGCTGAAGATCTACTAAAATGCACATTGTATATTACTCCACCATACTAAATATTATCATTGCCATGGCCCTAATAGCTTTATACATGCGTCGGTAAAGTGAAACTNATACTAAATATTATCATTGCCATTGCCCTAATAGCTTTATACATGCGTCGGTAAAGTGAAACTGTGAAATTATTAGAAAAGTGAATACATTGCAAATTACCTAATTCTTAAATTTATATACATGAAAAAAACAGAAAGAAGAAAAATAATTTTAGTATTTACAAATATTTACATGACACTTTTAATTCATCGTTAATATATGGATCTACTTTCTCTCCGTCAATACCAACTTTACCTGGAGCATACCAGTCAATGTGCCCGTTAAAAAACTATATGCAGGCAGGGGAAGTGCAATTTTTCAAATGTTGGTTTAAAAAATGCTCAGATAACCGTGAACAGCCAATACACATACGCGAAGTGGCGTGACGGTTCCTTTGATGCAGGCGTGCTTATATGCTGGCTGGCGGCGCGAAGCTCTCGAAGGGGACTTGTGTCTGATTGGCTATTGCGTGCTGTGGAAGAATCCTTATGGCTAAGCTGCCTTCCGGCAGTCAATTTACCGGGCACTGATTGGCAAACGGAGTTGCTCCATGTTGCGGGCCAATGACGAAATTTTTCTGGCGTGTAGCCTACTAGATCTCAAGCGCAAAGTCCCGCCAAAGACAAGAGATCAGTTTCAATAAGAGTCACAGGTTTATTCGATTTTTTATGAGGCGTAGGAAAATCTCTATCGTTCACGGCATGCATGCTGGGTATCACTCTCTCTGTATATCTTAGTTGCTCTCGTCTCCTTATTTACTGTACAATTGTTAAAAATTATATTGAATTGCATGTAATTTAAGCTGTGATNACATCACAGCACCACCTGAGGGAACACGCGCTGTAAAAATTTCCCTGCGTTCTGGGGAAATATTTTATTTTCTTTCAAGTCTCCCGAGTCTCCTGATCGTGATGCCCTAGGCGCTGCGGGTTTCAAAAGTGTGTAATGAAGCTTGTGTCGAAACACGACGATCGCTGTTTGCCGATTTCGCACTAGAAAATTGTTGTTATGTATAAAGGTGTTGGCGGTGACGAGTGGCGACTACACTGGTTTAAAAAAAATAGCGCACAAAAAAATCCATTTCGAAACCGTCATAGAAAAAAAATTAATCAATATTATTATTCGTATATTTTTTTATAAATGGTTTTAATACAGAAGGAACTCATCAAAGCTCAGTAAAGGCGGTTCATGGTAAATTGAGCTCTTTTGAAAGCCCTGCTGAAGATCTACTAAAATGCACATTGTATATTACTCCACCATACTAAATATTATCATTGCCATTGCCCTAATAGCTTTATACATGCGTCGGTAAAGTGAAACTGTGAAATTATTAGAAAAGTGAATACATTGCAAATTACCTAGTTCTTAAATTTATATACATGAAAAAAACAGAAAGAAGAAAAAATAGTTTTAGTATTTACAAATATTTACATGACACTTTTAATTCAACGTTAATATATGGATCTACTTTCTCTCCGTCAATACCAACTTTACCTGGAGCATACCAGTCAATGTGCCCGTTAAAAAACTATATGCAGGCAGGGGAAGTGCAATTTTTCAAATGTTGGTTTAAAAAATGCTCAGATAACCGTGAACAGCCAATACAGATACGCGAAGTGGCGTGACGGTTCCTTTGATGCAGGCGTGCTTATATGCTGGCTGGCGGCGCGAAGCTCTCGAAGGGGACTTGTGTCTGATTGGCTATTGCGTGCTGTGGAAGAATCCTTATTGGCTAAGCTGCCTTCCGGCAGTCAATTTACCGGGCACTGATTGGCAAACGGCGTTGCTCCATGTTGCGGGCCAATGACGCAATTTTTCTGGCGTGTAGCCTACTACTAGAGTTCGCGTTTCAGGGCGGTTTCTGTTCTCTAGTCAAAGTTATTCTGTCACAGGTTTATTCGATTTTTTATTAGGCGTAGGAAAATCTCTATCGTTCACGGCATGCATGCTGGGTATCACTCTCTCTGTATATCCTAGTTGCTCTCGTCTCCTTATTTACTGTACAATTGTTAAAAATTATATTGAATTGCATGTAATTTAAGCTGTGATAATTTTAATAAACCCAAGCTAAGAATAGGCAAGAACACAAAAATGCAATGGAGTGGCGGTCCATTTCATGAAAGCGTATTCGGTCATTTATCGGGAAGGTGCGACTATGGAAACGAACTTTTTAATCATCTGAATAGACACTCCACGCTGTGAAATATTTCCTGTTGGTTGGGATACCACGTGACAAGTGACTGATTGGTGAACAACGTTTTGTAGCTAGCGGCGGTGGTTCGTAGTCTTGCCTCTAGCCTCTCAACTCGACGAACTAGATTTGATTCTCGGTGGGATCCCACCCTAATTTCCACAAGTTGGGAACGAGGCAAACGTTGCCGTTTTGTCGGTATGTTTTCTCTGCGTTTTCCCGCTTCTCCCTACTTTTACATTCTGCATATACGCCTTGCTTTACCCGTATCCGTGCTGAAGAACTCGGCTATTAAAAGCCCTCCAGATCTCTCTCACTCTCCCGTGTTGCTGGCGAGTTAGGCCTTCATTCTCATTCACACCCGGAATTTCGCTTCCGTACCTATACGTATACTGTAACTCTAGGTCTTCCAGGACGTGTAAGATAACCTCTGGTCAAACAGCAGAAGTAACACAAAATAATTGTTTTTTTTTCAAACTTTTTTCCAGTTAATTTACAACGGTTTATTAAATTGTATAATAATATCAACAGTCAATGGATCAACTGCATTTAGGTATAGTTTTGTATAGTTGCATTCAAGCATTTATTTGAAATGGGATATTCTTTTCAACATATTTAAACCCAAATAGAAATATAATTCAAATTCCTTAAACCTACCCCTTTCACTCATGTAAAGAACGCATAAAACATACTGGAGCTTGGCCTAATTAGTATAAATCGTATCAAAGTGGTATCNTTTTCACTCATGTAAAGAACGCATAAAACATACTGGAGCTTGGCCTAATTAGTATAAATCGTATCAAAGTGGTATCGCAGCTTCTATCTAAATACCATCCATCTTACCAAGCTACTTAAGACAGACTGCCAATAAGGAAGGTATCTCAGCGCAGTAATAATATCTTCAGAAATCTGAACCAGTAAGACGATGAACACTGAGAATATGGCCAAGCACAAATATAAACTGATTCTTCACCCATAAACACACTATAAAAAATTCTGGCAAACTTCCTAAATTACAATTGATTTTTTTACATATACTTTGTATGGGAATAATACCACATATCAGGCTGCAAACATAGGAATGTTCAACGTCGCTGTAGTACAAATTTGACAACTTCACTTCACATGTGACTATCTCCTGAAAAAATGTAGGAATGTTAGCATGGATGTATGAGAAAAACTTTGCCATTCGCGTGTTCTCCCTCTACGTCTATACTGATGTGGACATTTACGAATAAATTCTTAGAGTGTATGTTTAAAACAGATGTGGGTCACAGAGAATCAACCTGTTACTTTGTATCACATACCCACTTGTATTAAGTACTCCATACTTTATTTCGCAGTAACATTTGCCACACAGTACAGCAACCAAAACGCGTACTTGATAATGCGCGTACTCGATAACGCGCGTACCTGTTAACACGCCTACCCTGATACCGTGTACCTGACAACATGCACGGACAAGACCACACGAGGTTGGCGAAGTAGCGACGCACTCAGGAATTCCTGTTTCTGATACCGAAAGTATAAGATAGTTCGTGTCAGGTACTAGTCTGTATCTGTATCAGTTTGGAATAGGTACAGAAAATAGCTGTAACGACCTACCTCTAGACCTCTAGTTTAAACGTATTCACATCTATATTGGCTTTTAGATCAGTAAAAAGACGCACAGGCTACTGTGCCGAAACCTGTGACCCCAATATCTTATTATCTAAAAAAAAAAANTTAGATCAGTAAAAAGACGCACAGGCTACTGTGCCGAAACCTGTGACCCCAATATCTTATTATCTAAAAAAAAAAAAGTGCCAATCGCAGTTCAACTTTTACACATTACGTGTAATTTCATCTCTATGAAATCTGATTTACNAAAAAAAAAAAAGTGCCAATCGCAGTTCAACTTTTACACATTACGTGTAATTTCATCTCTATGAAATCTGATTTACTTCTATTTTTTTAAATAAATACTTTCAAATATCGATTTTTACTGTTTGTTGAACATGTAAATAAAAATACTAACTTGTTTGCAGAAATGGTATATTTTGCACTTAATATATTTATGTAATAATGTAGAGCAGGGGATTTTGCATAGAAGATACTGTTTACTATAAGCAAATATTTGGTATATTCTTGATTGGTGAGTGCCCTTGAATTTTCGGAAAGTAACTTTTAGTAACCTAAGCACGCGTTAAAATGAACAAAAAAACCTTGTTTTAAATTACCTTTCTTAAGTTTTTATTGTATCCGTGTAATACGTACAAAAGCAGTAAAATAATGACACTGACTTGTCAGTCAATTGGAAGAAATATGAAATCGGAAAATACGTAATTTTATATGAAAAAAATTATATATTAATTACGTACATCTGCTAAACAATTCTTGAGAGATAATATAAAATGTTTAATTTGTTTCTCTTAGTTTTCTTTAACATGTTGCTTAGGAAGAGAATGCCATCTAATAGCCAGCATCCTACACAACAATTCAATTTCTGCCGTGTATGTGATCTGACTTGTGGACGTTTTGGCACATGATATAATTATATCAGTACCACAGATCACCAAACACGTAGTTCAGTGATTGCAAGAAACGTAATTAGCAATATACCGAATGATTCTAAAATCATGGGACAAACATTAAGGGGTGGTAGAGCTCACTAAAACAAACAATTATTGTATAGGAATATATGGGCGGAAGTGACGCGTTGAGGCACAAACACAAAACTAACACATGAAATGCAACATATTGTTTATTTACAACGTCGCCGCTAAATGCCTTTTTACAGCAATGTTTATGATAATTGCTCAAAAGTGCTACCACCGACAGTAATGCATGTTTGGTAGCGTCGGTGGAGTGATTGGCGAACAGATTTAAATACGCCGGGTATTTCACGCACGCGTGCAGCCGCACAGGATAGTCGAGCGACGAGGTCTTCAATGGAATCAACTGGAGTCTCGTAAATGAGGGCTTTCAAATGCCCCCACAGGAACAAATCGACACTCGATAAATCTGGCGTTCGTGGTGGCCGTTAATGTGTTGGGTTTTTGTGTTTGTGCCTCAACGCGTCACTTCCGCCCATATATTCCTATACAATAATTGTTTGTTTTAGTGAGCTCTACCAACCCTCAAAGTTTGTCCCATGATTTTAGAATCATCCTGTATAAGAATCACGTCTTAAATTTTTACCAGAATATAAATTAATTTACAGGATGTGGTTAAAATCAACCGATAAACTACGTGAAGGGGTTTCCTATGCAAAATAAGGCTAAGATTATATGGAACACTTTATACCTAAAATGACTATTAAGAGACATCAAGATTTTAAAGTGTGTTTTTGCAACTTATCGGAAACGACGAGGAATTAAATTACAACTCTCCGACATATTTTTATGTTATCGGGATCTCCAACCTATTTATTAATACATACCATTGTAAAGAAAATAACGGGGGTCTCCACTCCCTTTTTGCCGGCCACTATTTTACCGTCAGGAACTATGAACGTTTCATACTGGTTTATTGAGCCGTATGACGAAATTAACGAAAACGATGCTCCTATTTCAAATGTCCAGGGTTCACCGTTTTCGTGTAAAATGCATACAAAACTTTCGGCGGCCGCGATACAACTACAAGCACATAGGCAATACTAGCACTTACTACAGGAATTCACTCACAGACTTTCGACAGAAACAAACAGGTAGCGTTGGTACCGCAAGCTTATTAATGTACGGTATGGGCTATTCACGGTAAACTGAGCACTTTTGAAATCCCTGCTTAAGATTTACTTGAATGAGTGTTCTGCATTCTTCCGCCGTGTGTAAAATTATCATTGTCATGGGCCTCATTACTTTATTCATGCATAGGTAAAGTGAAACTGTGGAATTATTAGGAACGTAAATATTATATATATATATGCTAAATTTTACACTTTGAGGTATAAAAAAAACAGAAAGCGTAATAAATAATTTCATCACAAATGGTTACCTAGCGCATTCTATTAGACGTTAAGCTATGAAACTACTTTTCTTCCATCGTTACCAACTTGAATAGAGGCAAGTCACGTCAATGCGCCCGTTAAAATTTATGCAGGTAGGAGTAGTGACTTTTTCTAAGGTTGTTTTCAAAAGGTCTCACTTTATTGTAACCAGAATTTACACGCTGTTTACAGTAAGTGTTGATATCCCTCACCATCGTCTATGTAGAGGGCACAGCAGAATATTATACAGGTTGAGTATAAAAGAATACCCCAAATTTGAAGGTCCATAATATCAAGACCATACAACCTACAACCTTGGTTGACAATCAAATAAACCATGGAACCGTAAAGTTTGTTTACCATACATTCATAAATGTTCAATGTGACCACCATAAGCCACCCGAACGACATCTACGCGATAATCAACCTCATTCCACACTCTTGTCAGCATGTCCGGTGTTACGGTTTGGATGGCATCCGCAATTCTGGTTTGAGGTCGTCAATGTTAGCCGGCAATGGTGGACGAAACACTTGATCTTTTATGTACCCCCATAGAAAAAATCGCACGGGGTTCCGGGCTTCTTGGGGGCCAGTGATGAAGAGCCTGGTCACCAGCTGCACCTCGACCAATCCAGCGTTGCGGCAACGTCTCGTTCAGGTATCCGCGAACAGCTGCGTACCAATGGGGTGGCGCACAATCTTGCTGGGAAATTAAGTCCCCCGCCGCCTTTTCTAACTGAGGAAACAACCACTCTGTAAGGATGTCCAAATAAAGGATTCCAGTAACAGCGGACTAGTGAAAAAAGAAAGGGCCGAAAACAGTGTCTTTGGATACAGCGCAAAACACGTTCACTTTGGGGGAAGCGTGCTCGTGTTCGGTGGTTTCATGTGGAAACTCCTGAACCCATATCCGCACGTTGTGCAGGTTAACCTTACCATTTGTATGGAACGTCGCTTCATCGCTGAAAACCAGCTTATACATGAAGGCATCGTCTGCATCGTTCTGGGCAAGAACGAACGCGCAGAAATCACGCCTANGCTGAAAACCAGCTTATACATGAAGGCATCGTCTGCATCGTTCTGGGCAAGAACGAACGCGCAGAAATCACGCCTAAGTTCTTTATCCCTTTCGGTAAGAGCCTGTACAAGATGTAACCTGTATGGTTGGTACAGCAATCGCTTTCGCAACACTGCCCGTCGATTGAGTGATTTGCATTTCCCGGCTTGCTTGTCAAGTTGATTTTCTCGGACAGCGAAAGAACGTTTGTTGAATCCGTTGCGCNGCTGAAAACCAGCTTATACATGAAGGCATCGTCTGCATCGTTCTGGGCAAGAACGAACGCGCAGAAATCACGCCTATGTTCTTTATCCCTTTCGGTAAGAGCCTGTACAAGATGTAACCTGTATGGTTGGTACAGCAATCGCTTTCGCAACACTGCCCGTCGATTGAGGGATTTGCATTTCCCGGCTTGCTTGTCAAGTTGATTTTCTCGGACAGCGAAAGAACGTTTGTTGAATCCGTTACGCNGGATTTGCATTTCCCGGCTTGCTTGTCAAGTTGATTTTCTCGGACAGCGAAAGAACGTTTGTTGAATCCGTTACGCATTCTCTTCGGACACACGCGACCGCCCGGAACTTTGGTTTGCAAAGGCTGACGAAACCAACGTACGATACTCCACCTATCGGGAGGACGACGTCCGTATCTGCGAAGGAATTCACGTTCAACAGTCATAACTAATTCAGATTTAGCAAACTGAATAACACAGAACGCCTTCTGTTGTTCCGTCTCCATCATGATGCGGACTAACACACAACACATGCCCATAGTGCAACTACAGATGCTCCCAGTGTCATCTCTCGGCACATAAAGGAAACACCAGACCGCCCCCTTCACATTGACGTGTCGAATGTGAGCTCGCTTCCCCCTCACCACCTCAAACCGAGAGTTACGAACGCCATCNCATTGACGTGTCGAATGTGAGCTCGCTTCCCCCTCACCACCTCAAACCGAGAGTTACGAACGCCATCCAAACTGTAACCACGGAGATGCTGACAAGAGCGTGGAACGAGTTTGATTATCCCATAGATGTTGTTCGGGCCACTCATGGTGGTCACATTGAACATTTATGAATGTTTGGTAAACAAACTTCACGGTTTCAAGGTTCATTTGGTTGGCCAATTAAGGTTGTAGGTTATATACCTTCAAAGTTGGGGTATTCTTTATACTCATCCTGTAAATATATATATATATATTAGTACTGACTACATGCTAGGTACTGTCTCGTTACAGCACAAATATCATGTGCGTTTTACACGTTAACGGTGATTTCTGGGTGTTGGCAACAAGAGGACAATTTTTTGTTAAAAGGGTCATATTGCTTAGTAATCGAGCATCACAAGTTCATAATTCCAAACGGTAAAGATGTTGTCTGCAATACGAGGGTGGGTGCCTCTCTTATTTTATTTATTGGGGGATGGGTGGTGGGTAAGGGGATATATTAATGGGTTTTCTCTTGGGTTGAAGATCTCGATTACATAAGAAAATGTTCGGAGAATTGTAACTTATCATCTATTTTAAGATTTCTGCGAAAATGAGTTTTAAAATCTTGATTTTCATGGGCTAATATTTCCTTTAATAGTAGGTTTAGATATTTAGTGTCCTATATATTTCCCAATTTCATTTGCATAAGGAATCACCTAACTTAAGTTTGTTGGTCCAACTCTGCCCCAACCCGTATAGTGATAATAGTGGCAAATTTTATTTCAGTATAAGTATATATATAAATGTTCAGGTAACTCTACTGTACATTTATTTTTGCCAATGGGGTCGAAGGAATCCCATTTATGCTTTCCTTACATTTTTTCCGAGAAAATCAGCTTTGCTTATTATTGCAGTGACATTATTTTATGTAAGCCAGTCAGAAAGAGTGAGTATTTTTAAGACAGGCAACAGAATAACATACAGAGGTTGGGTTCTGCGACTTTTCGTATACTTATATACCATGAAGAATTTATTGGTATAAACTATTCAGAAATGAAATTTCTTAAAGTGATTTTTAAAATTACTGAAAATTATCGAAGTACATGTCCTCTACTTGCATAATGTTTTAATGTCACAAATTGTAACTGTTAATTTCGGTAGGAATTTTTATTATTTACTGGTTAGTATATGCATTGTGGATAATGCGGTAAACTGGAGGCTTAAAAAATAATTTTAGAATATTTGGAAAGATTTCACGCTGACTTAACTTCACAAAAATCGTTTGGCGCCAATACAAAAAGAAAGTATATATTAACATGAAAATTTGTGCATTCTATATACATTATCTGATAACCGCGAAAGATGGTAAACAGAAGCGGAAGCGAAGTAACGTACGTCTTATCAGGACGCTACTATCGCCTTGTATAAGTAATCAGTAATTAAAATAGCGCATTAAATGTGACTTGTTAGACGTCATTAATGAGTGATAGGTATGCCAAAAAAAAACGTACGAAACATCCTTAACAACAACTGATGAAATCTGAGAGAGGCAGAATGGATGGCACGCCGATTTGCCAGTCGTTTGAACCGTTCGGACATAATAGTTAAGTAGTGTTGGGAGCGATGGACACGTGGATGCACCCATGCATTATAGACTAGTTCTGGACTATCCCGAAAGATCGCTAAAAGGGACGACCGTTTGATTGTCAAACAGACACAAACAGATACAGTGGCTTCTTTGTTCTCCAACCAGTTACATGTGGCAGCTTCACTACTGTATCGGAAGCATTTCCAGAAGCTTAGCACAGGCAAATATGCGATCCCGAACTCGTTTACCATGCCCGATTTTCTGGACGCATGTATCCAGGTACAAGACGATTTGACGAAGTACTATAGGCGCCCTTTCTCTGTGTCACTGGTGGGCGTAATACTATCCGGATGCAATTAGAGACATTTGTTGCACCAGACAGTCGTGATAATATTATTTTGTTTTTACGAGAAAATTTTTTTCTGTAGTTTACAAAATGGTTAGTTTGTTATCATTGGCATGGAGTTGCTTGTTTACTAGGAAATATTTCTTCTGCTGTTACCAAACATATGACAGCGTCCATTTCAATTTTTTTTTTCAGTGACCAAAGCATTATTTGGTTCCATTTAAGGCTGTAGTAGAGTTAGTCTCCAAAAAAATGGAAGAATTAATTTTTTGAGAAACAGTTTTCAGTACGGATCGTTTATAGTAAGGATGTCGTGATTTTATACCCGGCCAATTGCTTTAAGAATAATATCTCACAATTTTTCCCCATTTAAGGTGGAGGCAAATGCTGGTGGGGTTCCTTAGAATATTTATATCTGAGACCTAGGTTACCGTACCTCCCGATACATTATTTTTACTACAGGTTTGGTTTAAATAGATCTACACCCTTCCGTAGAACGAAATTATCTTTATATTAAATTTTTTATTTAAATTTCTGCAACAAAATAAAAATTATTTATGTTCTGTTACAGGGTAATGGTTTATTAAAAAAATGTATAAATCCGAAAACATGTTATATTTTAATTTGATATTAAGATTCTGATGTACAGACATGATTGAAAATTTTTTTCAACCTTGCGTGTAGCGGTGATGGCACACTTGATACGCGTGGCAGTGTCGTCCTTATCGCTTCTGCGCTTCTCGGCCTCCAGGTATACAAACCCCTCAAAGTAAGAAAAACTTAAAAATAAAAAATAGTAAACTTTACAAGCGTGCTCCTCAGAATGCAGCTGCAGTGCTAAGTACTTCCAGAACTGGAATCCCGATCAAGATGTTCACGTTTTATGCTCGTTCCATTTCCATTCAAGTCGTGGTCGCTCGCACAACGTAAAAGTGGTTCCGAGGAATTCGCCCCAGCAGATTACATCGCTCTGGACTCGAACCACTCGTCTGACGAGAGTAGCTTTTTTTCCTTCCTTAGCGTCCAAGCCTGCAACTGAAAACAAATCCTCAATACATATTGTCAACAAATATTTTGAAATGAAAATTAAATCGTGTACACACTCATTACAAGAACAATTTTTTGTAGTAACAGTTTTATTGTAACTACTACGTAATTATTTCATTACTAACTGAGAAACCAAGGAAAAACTTGGCAAAATTGATAGTGAGATTTTTCCTTCGTTAGTAATAATTAATCTTGCATTAAATCACGGGAACAGACTAGAAGTCATTGGCAAAGACCTGACAAATATAATTTACATAGTACACTTAAGTGAGTTACGTAAATATGTATATGAGTATAATTTATCACTTCTTTGACTGCTGGCTGTTAGGAACTAAAAAACGTGATAGGCGTATGACCCAACGCGCATGCGCGTATCGTCTAGCTATATACAAACGCAAGGTACACAACATAGCACGTGGTTATATTTAAAACCGACAGAAAATCAGTTCATGTAATAAGAAAATTGAAGAACATTTCGTTTATATTAGTAATTCATTGTGATTATGTATATCTCATTAATTGATTTTACTTACATTGTGCCGTGAAAAATTGGTTATTTACAAAAATTATATAATAAAATCTTGAAAGTGTTTTCAAGTATTTGAGGATAATTTTTGTAAGTATTATTTTATTAAGTTATACTTTTTTAGCGCATTGAGGTTAATTTAATTATGTTCTTTAATCAAATCTTTATTAATTGTATTTGATGCCTTTTTCGGTCATTTTATCCTTTTTTCTACTTACATAAATTATTTGCATACTTAATAAAATGTTATTTTAGTCACGCCAAAGAAGTATAACTTCTAACGCGTGTACATAAGTACACGCACCCATTTTTTACTGGTACGTTGTGTTACAGGATGTCTCTACTGACGCGTAGATTACAGGTAAAGTAGGCCGATTATCGTCTTATGCACAGAGGCCTATCCTCAGATTAGCTGGGGCCGCGGTTTTTAGTAGTTAGACTATTCGCCTTCCACTTAGGCAAACTGGGTTCGATTCCCGGTGGGGTAGCTCACAGATTTTCACATGTGAGAATCGTGATGGACGATGTCGCTTGTCGTCGGATTTCACCGAGTCTCTCCCGTTTCCCCCGCCCACGCATTCCGGTGCTGCTCCACACTCACCCCATTTCACCCTCATCGGCTCTCAAAACCTCGATGTTTAAAGACGCCCAAAATTAAGTCATGGAACTGCACACAAAATTGTCAAAATCAAATGAATTAAAAGAAACATTTCTTTCTTTTACATTTTCTAACTTACCCAAACATGCATAACGTAATTTTTTTTAACAAACTCGATCGGATTAAATATGTTAACATTTCAAAGCACGTAACGCCGAGTTAAAGTCAGGTTTTTTCAATGTCTTAATTTACTGCGAACACGCTGTTACCTATGATTTTGGGTGAATCACACCGTAGAAACCACAAGGGTATATCATAATTTTTGAATCGCTACACACTGGTAGAGGTCCGGCCACAGCAACAGCTGCGAATCAACCAATCGTAGCGCAGAGCAGACTGAAACTGACCGCACAAGCGGCGTGCGAAGGTTTTAGTAGTTTGAGGTTGATACATATTTACTGGCACTGCTAAGAAAAATGTTTCATTTAACTCTACTCCGGGAATAAAAACAATTCTGTTTGCCTACGTATCCACAGTAACCATCTTCCTATTGGTTCAAGGCATATACCGGACACGCTTATTTTACTGTTCAATGTTCATTAATGGCAGTTTGTAAGTCAAAGGAGTTAACAAGTTAAGTAGGGTCCTGTTAAAACGTCTTTATACGTATAAAATACTGTAGAATGCATTGAGAAACCGTAAACATATTTATTATTAAGGGATCCGCCTAACTGCATTGCAGTGTTTGAAATAATTTCACGTTTTCCCATTAAACTATTAAACGTGCGTCCAATATGCTGATCGACGAAAATAACAATAACACACATTTCAGGTGAGACCTATTAAGTACTTTCAAGACGTCACGCACATTAGAAACACAATTTCAGAAAATTTCAACATGCTTAAAAACAGCTTTTCCAAAGCGCTGTATCTCAAAATATACACGTCAGATACACACGAAAGTACTCTTAGAGCCCTGCACGGAACCTTGCCACAGACTTTAACCCAATAAAATAATAATATCGCTGATTAAAGTCCCACTGGTACATGCAACACGACAAGAACAATTGACGTGAGTTCAGAGAACTATGCGTAGCGGCGATGGTGCACTTGATGCGCGTAACAGTGTATCCCTTATCGCTTCCACACTTCTCGGCCTAAGACGCGGAAAATACCTCAAGGTAAGCGGTCCCCTTACGAAATTTAATTTTGGTATACCTGAGTGTTGTTGAAAGATCCTAACATGTATTACCAACGGAATAAACCTACATCCAGCGAGTTTTGTCTTCAAGGACAAAGCACTCTGCATGTAAACCATTTCGAGGTACACCTAGGCGTAGTATTGCAAGTGTCGACCTATGACAGCCGAGCAAAAGCCTGTGTCCGAACTCGAAGAAATTGTTTCGTTGCGCGCAATCTTTCCTCCAGTAATTTTTTTTCTCCCAGACCAATGGACCAATCGCTGACGCTTCTGCGCGGGGCTGATTACCTCCCCGAGCCTGGCGGATCCAAACGCATTCCGAGGATAAGCTGGCGTTACCGATGCAGAGCGTTTCTAAATGCGTTAGTTTCGCAAGTGTTCTTCATGGACCCATTTGCCGCGGCGATTATGGCACGTTTTTCGTATGCCAGCTGCGCACTCCAGTTGGTTTTCGATTAATCCAATTGGTAACGGATTCATTTGTGAACCCAAGTGTTGCCTTCTTGTGATATTTTGGTATGAAATGTACTTGTGTCTAACGTGCTTCTTGCAACAGTGAACGAGGTGCTGTATGTTCGGTTGCCATTAGCATTAAGCACTCATATAGTCTGTTCACGGTAAAGGGCACTGTTGGAAAGAATGCCCGTAAAATTACGGAAAATACCGGTTACAAATTATTCAGACATCTGCGTTAAATTATAGTCTCTTAGTTTTTTTCAATAACGTTCGCTCCGTAAATTTCACATAAATCTCCGTGAATTCACGTGTCCGCAATCATAGAAGTTATTATTTTTTTAATCTGCTTTATATAAAAAGGGATAAAAAAAAAGTTTTACTTTCGTTATGTGGTTTGTTCACTGTGCATAAAAATAACTAATAACAAATAAAAAAAAATTGTCCGGTAGAGGGATTTGAACTCGGAAAACAATTGTGAAAATCTAACACTTCACCCACTTACCTACAACGCTGTTACGCGAAGTAGAATTGTGAAGATGGGATTTTATTCCCTTCACGTATCATCTGAATTGTTCGTGTCTCGTAGTCAAAGCCATAAGAATACGAAGAACTTTCGTATTTTATATTTAAGGAGCTCATTTCCGTTATTCGTCATTACGAAGTGCCTTTCCGTTAATTAGCCCTACCTCTCCGTAAAAGTTTCCGTTAATCTACAGAGATTTCTATCAGTGCGAGAACTTTTGAAATCAACCTTCGAAAAATTCCACTATTGGTTAACTGCATACCTGCTATCGTGAACACCGGCATGTACGTTCCCAGTTCCCAGTTAAGTTGGCAATAGGAAAATTAAGAAAAATAGTTTTAAGTCTTGATGATATATTTCGCGTGTAATGTTTGAATCAATGACAAATCTTTTTAGTGTTGGTCTGGTTTATACACATTACAGTACCAGATGGTAAATTGGTATCATATTTACGTTCCCAACAATTTCCAGTTTTCACTTAACTGGCGCATAAATAAAGTCATTGGGCCCATCCCTGACTATAAACATTTTCATATATATGGCGAAGAAATACAAAATGAAGAAAAGTATATCTTAAGCAGGGCTTCCAAAAGTGCTCAGTTGACATTTAGCAATCTACAGCCACAAGGAAGACACTCAAAGCACTAACACTGAGGCCTTGCTGTGCACAATACCGGTCACACGTATCCTTCATGAGCGACAAGTCTACAATTGTGGACTCTATGACTGAGTGGGGTTGAGCTCCTCCATTCAACCCGATGTTTATTCTTTTACCACACGTAAACACAAAGTACATACAATAGTTAAAACCAGTACAATGTCTCTACTGCAGAAGCAAAAATATAACTAGGCAATCCTAGAAAAGTGATTTGACCCTGTTGATCTTTGGAAAATTTATATAATAATCAATCAAACTTAAAAGTACAGAAAGTATTTTTAAGGAATATTTTCACTATGGATTGCAACATAGGTTTTTGGTTCCCTGCCACCTATAAGTGCTCAAACAGGTTTGTTAATACAACAAGAAATAAAAAACCACAAATAACTTTACTGAAAAAGACAGTTTTATCTCAAAACTAACCCTTCATGAAAAGGACGCCGCAAAATTTTACTCCTTGTTGAAGGAAGAAGAGTAAAGGAAAGTCACGTATTCATTTGACTGCTAAAATAATCTTATTCCTTAAGTGCCGGAACAAGATGGATATTACGCACGCAAGTTGTATGGTTACGCATTCACCATGTGTTATAATATTTCGTGCACTTCTCAAGGAAAATAAAAGTTAAAATGAGGTTATGTCATGTGTGTATCACCAGTTGTGTAACCCCAATCTCAGAGGAGTTCACACATTCTATCTGTTCTCAGACGACTGCGGTGGGCAGAAAAACCATAGAATATTATTCACGCTCCTCGCGTATGATGAGGCCGTAGTAGGACACTTGTTTATTCCCTCCGATACGGTGTTTGGAAGAACAGAGCATAAAGTTAAGGGGATGACACTAGAATCAACGTAAATGAGAACATCAGCGCTTTTAAACAACATAGAACAGTATTCGGTGTCTCGGATGAGCTAGAGCACAAAGTATACGACCGCAAATCATCTGTACAAAAAGTAATATAACCACCTACGTCATGGCATTTGAAGTTTGCTCATGTGAAAAGGTTAATATTGACCAGAACAGCAAATTAAAGCATTAGTTTCAGTGGGGAGCACCATTATACAGTGGACGTGGAAGAGAGCCGGGGAGTGTAAAATCTTGGTAAAAGCTTCAGCTTTGATAGACCTATTCTAATAGGCAGTGGCGTGTCCATAAAATAAGCGAAGAAGACTGATGCAGGAGACATACTGGGAAAAGGACTTCGGGAGTGAGTTGAGAAGTTTGCCCAAATTGAAATATTTCAAAGCGGTCATTGGCAATTAAGTTAGAGGCTATGATGGTTTTCAGGAAGACTCTGAGTGTTGAATGTAATATTGAGAAGCCTAAATACGATTCACTTGAGCCTAAAAGAGTTGTAGGAATCATGTCACTAAAATGTGATAATTTTTAAAGGTGTTAAGTTAATATTTTTCTATAGTGTGAACTTTGGACATCATTAGGGCATTATAGTGCTATTCTGATAAAGATTTTTACTTCTGTACTTTAATATTGAAACTGTTTATTCTGCTTTTTGTGTGTTGATTTTGTTCACTTTAATATGCCTTTTGAAGTGCTGCACACTTACTTTAAGAGTTTGTCTGCTTAGGCTGCAATTTTCGATGAAATTATCCATGATCGGTATTCAGCTATCTTCAGGTTTTACGTGACAATAAAAAGCTAATGAAACCAAAAACAAAACATGGAGTAAAATCAATCAAATAACGGCAAAAACATGTAAGTGCACACTAGAGTTACAGATGGGAATACATAAAAAATTACTTTTCCAATCTGGAAGACAAAATATTATCTCGATTTTTTAAAATATTTTTCATCAGAGACAACACAATATACTTATGTGATTATTAAGAAGAAAATCTAGCTGTGATGCCTAGAATATAAATAAGTTTTTTTCCCATTTTGTAAAATTTATTTCAATCGATGCATTTCCTTTTACATATATATGGTCGAACGTGTTTTAATATTTTAGTAAACTAATGACTGAATTTTAATTTAGCTATAATCTAATGAACTGAAGAGATATATTTTTAATTTAAAATCATACATTTGATGCAAAACCAAATGTAAACAAATGTTCACTGCACTGTTTGAACATGTAATTTTCACTATTATGTATATGGTCAATTTAAGAGCTAATATCTAGGACGTGTATGTAAAACAAAATAATTCTTCTCCATCTTTATTTTGTGTATTACCCTCGTATATATATATATATATTACATTTTTTGAGTTTATACTATGGCATTTTAACCACGGAATTCTATGGCAAAACAATTAGCGCTTTTGCCTAACACAATCGTTGTTATGAACAAGTTTCGGTGTAGAAACGAGGATTTTTTTGTAAAGTTTGTTGTAAAACTATAGAAAATGTATATCAAGTTGTCCAAGATACAGTATGTTCAAAATAGATGTATCAAAATTGATACAATACGTTCTAATCTATTATTGCAGTTTTATGTACTGTGGTCATCAAAAAATTTGTTAAGAATTTTCTTTTTTTAAACGAACAGGCGCATCTCTTCTAGTAAACAAAGCAGAATCCCATCGTCTGTAGCTTTTCTGTACTTGAAAGTGCCTCGTTAAACCATAACTTTTACTTTTTTCTTTTACTTAAGCGTTTGGACCACAGTTTAATTTACAAGCCATTGAAAATGAATGCCATCTGTCACAGAATGTAGTAAACCTACAAGTCTTTGAACTGATGCAGTTTCTTATACNGCCATTGAAAATGAATGCCATCTGTCACAGAATGTAGTAAACCTACAAGTCTTTGAACTGATGCAGTTTCTTATACAACTTTAATAAATACGGAAATTGGTCTGGAGGAAAAAAAATTGTTATACTATGTGATATAAACGAATTAATAAAATGTAACCGTCTTGTTTTGTTTACTTACCAACATATGTGAGTGAAATGTTTTGATATCTCGTGTACGCATTAGTAAGTTTACTTTTCTTACTGCTCATGTAAGATGTTAGTTCGTAACTCAAGTCAGAACATCCCGAGCTCGTAAACTTGTTTTATTTAATTCCGTGCTAAGTAGAGCTTTAAAANGTTCGTAACTCAAGTCAGAACATCCCGAGCTCGTAAACTTGTTTTATTTAATTCCGTGCTAAGTAGAGCTTTAAAAGTGTAGAAAATCGCCAAATGATAGTTTAGATGTCTTCTTTACCTTACGGTACATGCACAACATATGAACCGTAAACGTGTAATTATGTTACAATTAAAGTGATACAGAATATAAAATAAGTTTTTTAAACATTCTGTTAAACAATTATATGCCTTGAGATAAGTTACAGAACCAAACTTAGGTAATATTCACACTNTTTTACTGGTACGTTGTGTTACAGGATGTCTCTACTGACGCGTAGATTACAGGTAAAGTAGGCCGATTATCGTCTTCTGCACAGAGGCCTATCCTCAGATTAGCTGGGGCCGCGGTTTTTAGTAGTTAGACTATTCGCCTTCCACTTAGGCAAACTGGGTTCGATTCCCGGTGGGTAGCTCACAGATTTTCACATGTGAGAATCTTGATGGACGATGTCGCTTGTCGTCGGATTTCACCGAGTCTCTCCCGTTTCCCCCGCCCACGCATTCCGGTGCTGCCCCACACTCACCCCATTTCACCCTCATCGGCTCTCAAAACCTCGATGTTTAAAGACGCCCAAAATTAAGTCATGGAACTGCACACAAAATTGTCAAAATCAAATGAATTAAAAGAAACATTTCTTTCTTTTACATTATCTAACTTACCCAAACATGCATAACGTAATTTTTTTTAACAAACTCGATCGGATTAAATATGTTAACATTTCAAAGCACGTAACGCCGAGTTAAAGTCAGGTTTTTTCAATGTCTTAATTTACTGCGAACACGCTGTTAGCTATGATTTTGGGTGAATCACACCGTAGAAACCACAAGGGTATATCATAATTTTTGAATCGCTACACACTGGTAGAGGTCCGGCCACAGCAACAGCTGCGAATCAACCAATCGTAGCGCGAAGCAGACTGAAACTGACCGCACAAGCGGCGTGCGAAGGTTTTAGTAGTTTGAGGTTGATACATATTTACTGGCACTGATAAGAAAAATGTTTCATTTAACTCTACTCCGGGAATAAAAACAATTCTGTTTGCCTACGTATCCACAGTAACCATCTTCCTATTGGTTCAAGGCATATACCGGACACGCTTATTTTACTGTTCAATGTTCATTAATGGCAGTTTGTAAGTCAAAGGAGTTAACAAGTTAAGTAGGGTCCTGTTAAAACGTCTTTATACGTATAAAATGCTGTAGAATGCATTGAGAAACCGTAAACATATTTATTATTAAGGGATCCGCCTAACTGCATTGCAGTGTTTGAAATAATTTCACGTTTTCCCATTAAACTATTAAACGTGCGTCCAATATGCTGATCGACGAAAGTAACAATAACACACATTTCAGGTGAGACCTATTAAGTACTTTCAAGACGTCACGCACATTAGAAACACAATTTCAGAAAATTTCAACATGCTTAAAAACAGCTTTTCCAAAGCGCTGTATCTCAAAATATACACGTCAGATACATACAAAAGTACTCTTAGAGCCCTGCACGGAACCTTGCCACAGACTTTAGCCCAATAAAATAATAATATCGCTGATTAAAGTCCCACTGGTACATGCAACACGACAACAACAATTGAAGTGAGTTCAGAGAACTACGCGTAGCGGCGATGGTGCACTTGATGCGCGTAACAGTGTATCCCTTATCGCTTCCACACTTCTCGGCCTAAGACGCGGAAAATACCTCAAGGTAAGCGGGCCCCTTACGAAATTTAATTTTGGTATACCTGAGTGTTGTTGAAATATCCTTACATGTATTACCAACGGAATAAACCTACATCCAGCGAGTTTTGTCTTCAAGGACAAAGCACTCTGCATGTAAACCATTTCGAGGTACACCTAGGCGTAGTATTGCAAGTGTCGACGTATGACAGCCGAGCAAAAGCCTGTGTCCGAACTCGAAGAAATTGTTTCGTTGCACGCAATCTTTCCTCCAGTATTTTTTTTTCTCCCAGACCAATGGACCAATCACTGACGCTTCTGCGCGGGGCTGATTACCTCCCCGAGCCTGGCGGATCCAAACGCATTCCGAGGATAAGCTGGCGTTACCGATGCAGAGCGTTTCTAAATGCGTTCGTTTCGCAAGTGTTCTTCATGGACCCATTTGCCGCGGCGATTATGGCACGTTTTTCGTATGCCAGCTGCGCACTCCAGTTGGTTTGCGATTAATCCAATTGGCAACGGATTCATTTGTGAACCCAAGTGTTGCCTTCTTGTGATATTTTGGTATGAAATGTACTTGTGTCTAACGTGCTTCTTGCAACAGTGAACGAGGTACTGTATGTTCGGTTACCATTAGCATTAACCACTCATATAGTCTGTTCACGGTAAAGTGCACTGTTGGAAAGAATGCCCGTAAAATTACGGAAAATACCGGTTACAAATTATTCAGATATCTGCGTTAAATTATAGTCTCTTAGTTTTTTTCAATAACGTTCGCTCCGTAAATTTCACATAAATCTCCGTGAATTCACGTGTCCACAATCATAGAAGTTATTTTTTTTTAAATCTGCTTTATATAAAAAGGGATAAAAAAAAGTTTTACTTTCGTTATGTGGTTGGTTCACTGTGCATAAAAATAACTAATAACAAAACAAAAAAAAATTGTCCGGTAGAGGGATTTGAACTCGGAAAACAATTGTGAAAATCTAACACTTCACCCACTTACCTACAACGCTGTTACGCGAAGTAGAATTGTGAAGATGGGATTTTATTCCCTTCACGTATCATCTGAATTGTTCGTGTCTCGTAGTCAAAGCCATAAGAATACGAAGAACTTTCGTATTTTATATTTAAGGAGCTCATTTCCGTTATTCGTCATTACGAAGTGCCTTTCCGTTAATTAGCCCTACATCTCCGTAAAAGTTTCCGTTAATCTACAGAGATTTCTATCAGTGCGAGAACTTTTGAAATCAACCTTCGAAAAATTCCACTATCGGTTAACTGCATACCTGCTATCGTGAACACCGGCATGTACGTTACCAGTTCCCAGTTAAGTTGGCAGNGAAATCAACCTTCGAAAAATTCCACTATTGGTTAACTGCATACCTGCTATCGTGAACACCGGCATGTACGTTCCCAGTTCCCAGTTAAGTTGGCAGTAGGAAAATTAAGAAAAATAGTTTTAAGTCTTGATGATATATTTCGCGTGTAATGTTTGAATCAATGACAAATCTTGTTAGTGTTGGTCTGGTTTATACACATTACAGTACCAGATGGTAAATTGGTATCATATTTACGTTCCCAACAATTTACAGTTTTCACTTAACTGGCGCATAAATAAAGTCATTGGGCCCATCCCTGACTATAAACATTTTCATATATATATATATGGCGAAGAAATACAAAATGAAGAAAAGTATATCTTAAGCAGGGCTTCCAAAAGCGCTCAGTTAACATTTAGCAATCTACAGCCACAAGGAAGACACTCAAAGCACTAACACTGAGGCCTTGCTGTGCACAATACCGGTCACACGTTTCCTTCATGAGCGACAAGTCTACAATTGTGGACTCTATGACTGAGTGGGGTTGAGCTCCTCCATTCAACCCGATGTTTATTCTTTTACCACACGTAAACACAAAGTACATACAATAGTTAAAACCAGTACAATGTCTCTACTGCAGAAGCAAAAATATAACTAGGCAATCCTAGAAAAGTGATTTGACCCTGTTGATCTTTGGAAAATTTATATAATAATCAATCAAACTTAAAAGTACAGAAAGTATTTTTAAGGAATATTTTCACTATGGATTGCAACATAGGTTTTTGGTTCCCTGCCACCTATAAGTGCTCAAACAGGTTTGTTAATACAACAAGAAATAAAAAACCACAAATAACATTACTGAAAAAGCCAGTTTTATCTCAAAACTAACCCTTCATGAAAAGGACGCCACAAAATTTTACTCCTTGTTGAAGGAAGAAGAGTAAAGGAAAGTCACGTATTCATTTGACTGCTAAAATAATCTTATTCCTAAAGTGCCGGACCAAGATGGATATTACGCACGCAAGTTGTATGGTTACGCATTCACCATGTGTTATAATATTTCGCGCACTTCTCAAGGAAAATAAAAGTTTAAATGAGGTTATGTCATGTGTGTATCACCAGTTGTGTAACCCCAATCTCAGAGGAGTTCACACATTCCATCTGTTCTCAGACGACTGCGGTGGGCAGAAAAACCATAGAATATTATTCACGCTCCTCGCGTATGATGAGGCCGTAGTAGGACACTTGTTTATTCCCTCCGATACGGTGTTTGGAAGAACAGAGCATAAAGTTAAGAGGAAGGACACTAGAATCAACGTAAGTGAGAACATCAGCGCTTTTAAACAACATAGAACAGTATTCGGTGTCTCGGATGAGCTAGAGCACAAAGTATACGACCGCAAATCATCTGTACAAAAAGTAATAAAACCACCTACATCATGGCATTTGAAGTTTGCTCATGTGAAAAGGTTAATATTGACCAGAACAGCAAATTAAAGCATTAGTTTCAGTGGGGAGCACCATTATACAGTGGACGTGGAAGAGAGCCAGGGAGTGTAAAATCTTGGTAAAAGCTTCAGCTTTGATAGACCTATTCTAATAGGCAGTGGCGTGTCCATAAAATAAGCGAAGAAGACTGATGCAGGAGACATACTGGGAAAAGGACTTCGGGAGTGAGTTGAGAAGTTCGCCCAACTTGAAATATTTCAAAGCGGTCATTGGCAATTAAGTTAGAGGCTATGATGGTTTTCAGGAAGACTCTGAGTGTTGAATGTAATATTGAGAAGCCTAAATACGATTCCCTTGAGCCTAAACAGAGTTGTAGGAATCATGTCACTAAAATGTGATAATTTTTAAAGGTGTTAAGTTAATATTTTTCTATAGTGTGAACTTTGGACATCATAAGGGCATTATAGTGCTATTCTGATAAAGATTTTTACTTCTGTAATTTAATATTGAAACTGTTTATTCTGCTTTTTGTGTGTTGATTTTGTTCACTTTAATATGCCTTTTGAAGTGCTGCACACTTACTTTAAGAGTTTGTCTGCTTAGGCTGCAATTTTCGATGAAATTATCCATGATCGGTATTTAGCTATCTTCAGGTTTTACGTGACAATAAAAAGCTAATGAAACCAAAAACAAAACATAGAGTAAAATCAATCAACTTACGGCAAAAACGTGTAAGTGCACACTAGAGTTACAGATGGGAATACATAAAAAATTAGTTTTCCAATCTGGAACACAAAATATTATCTCGATTTTTTAAAATATTTTTCATCAGAGACAACACAATATACTTATGTGATTATTAAGAAGAAAATCTAGCTGTGATGTCTAGAATATAAATAAATTTTTTTTCCCATTTTTGTAAAATTTATTTCAATCGATGTATTTCCTTTTACATATATATGGTCGAACGTGTTTTAATATTTTAGTAAACTAATGACTGAATTTTAATTTAGCTATAATCTAATGAACTGAAGAGATATATTTTAAATTTAAAATCATACATTTGATGCAAAACCAAATGTAAACAAATGTTCACTGCACTGTTTGAACATGTAATTTTCACTATTATGTATATGGTCAATTTAAGAGCTAATATCTAGGACGTGTATGTAAAACAAAATAATTCTTCTCCATCTTTATTTTGTGTATTACCCTCGTATATATATATATATATTACATTTTTTGAGTTTATACTATGGCATTTTAACCACGGAATTCTATGGCAAAACAATTAGCGCTTTTGCCTAACACAATCGTTGTTATGAACAAGTTTCGGTGTAGAAACGAGGATTTTTTTGTATAGTTTGTTGCAAAACTATAGAAAATGTATATCAAGTTGTCCAAGATACAGTATGTTCAAAATAGATGTATCAATATGGATACAATACGTTCTAATCTATTATTGCAGTTTTATGTACTGTGGTCAATACAAAGCAGAATCCCATCGTCTGTAGCTTTTCTGTACTTTAAAGTGCCACGTTAAACCATAACTTTTACTTTATTCTTTTACTTAAGCGTTTGGACCACAGTTTAATTTACAATCCATTGAAAATGAATGCCATCTGTCACAGAATGTAGTAAACCTACAAGTCTTTGAACTGATGCAGTTTCTTATACAACTTTAATAAATACGGAAATTGGTCTGGAGGAAAAAAAATTGTTATACTATGTGATATAAACGAATTAATAAAATGTAACCGTCTTGTTTTGTTTACTTACCAACATATGTGAGTGAAATGTTTTGATATCTCGTGTACGCATTAGTAAGTTTACTTTTCTTACTGCTCATGTAAGATGTTAGTTCGTAACTCAAGTCAGAACATCCCGAGCTCGTAAACTTGTTTTATTTAATTCCGTGCTAAGTAGAGCTTTAAAAATGTAGAAAATCGCCCAATGATAGTTTAGATGTCTTCTTTACCTTGCGGTACATGCACAACATATAAACCGTAAACGTGTAATTATGTTACAATTAAAGTGATACAGAATATAAAATAAGTTTTTTTAAACATTCTGTTAAACAATTATATGCCTTGAGATAAGTTACAGAACCAAACTTAGGTAATATTCACACTTTTAGTACCATTACGCTTTGTTTCTGGTTAATTGATGTGGATTGTTCCTTACACGGTAACTGGTTCGCGTTTTATTAAGCGTTTATAGCACCAAAGTATAATTTATTAATAAAATAATATTTGTCCGTAGCTGCAGATATTTTAATGTGCACTGTAAATGAATTACTTAAAATAAAGTTGGCAGCGTATTTCCAAAAGCACTGTTGTACTCCGCGCCTCATTTAAACAGTGATATTTAAATTATTTGAATAAAACTACAAAATTTTCAGATTCATTCCGGAACACGTAAGAATTAAAAAATTCGTACGCCTATACTGCTGTTGCAGTTGGTTTTACCCATATTTATGACTTTACAGACAAACGTGATTTTATTATAAAAACGTAATAAAATGAAGGCCCATATATAGACTATCTTTGTGGCAGCAAGCAAGCAATGATCAGTCGATATCTACTAGTTTGTACAACCGACTCTGAAAATAGCCTATTGGTCATTGACCTCGCGAATTTTTCCGGTATCTCATTATCGGCTACTGAAATCTATTTTTTGATACAGGCCCAATCATTAAAAAAAAAAATTGATATAATAGTAGCGTATTTAAGTTTCTAAACAAAATTTTACAGTCACAGGACCTATGCATACTTAGTTCCAAGGTTCACAAAAACGTATATGGGTGCACCAAATTGATGTTTACACTCTTTGGACGTCAGTAACAGAGTTAATATTAAAGACAATATGATGGGGAAATGGGTATTTGACGCCATAACGATAATGTAGAGTGTGTGATAACGTTAATAACGATTTAAAACATTAAAAATATCCGCCATCAGCAGCAAGACGTCCTTTGCAATGCTATAGAACAGAACGGCAAACAGTAGCTAAACGATTTATATTGGAGTGGATTCACAGGCGGTCACAATCCCGTCTCACATGGCAGCCAGTGTCCGAGGCTTTGTGGCGTACGCAGTGCTCTTTAAAGTTCCCCACAGACAAAAATCTAACGATATTAAATCTGGAGATCTGAGATGATCTCTTCGGCCTATCAACCTTCCCAAAAATGTTTCAACCAGGAGCGACCGTTCGTCTCGATTGTAATGTGGCGGTGCACCGTCCTGCTGGAAAAAGCAGTCATCTTGTTAGAGTGGATGAACAGTTGACGCAATTTTTTTTACAACATGCTATGGTAACTTTTTTTTACCTGTCTCCGTTCCGTCAAAGAAAAATGTCCCCACAAGTCTTCTGGAAGACATAAGGCACCACATTGTTATCACACGAAGATTAAATGTTTGCTCTACCACAATATGGAATTTTCATACGCCCGGTATACGTAGTGCCGGTGGTTGATAGTTAAATTCACGAAATTCAGTAGGTCTTTATTCGTAGCGAGAAGTAACATGAGAATATAGGTTCTCCTATTTATTTGTTTAAAAACACAATGGTCACGTGATTTACTGACACCTGACTCACGCCGTAAGGATAAAGTCTTCCCGGAGGAATTTATGAATGTGTGAAACACAGCCCCCGCACGTCCTTCGTCCGTTGTCGTTATCTTCCTGCCGCACCGTCTTTTCTTCATATCACACACAGTTTCGTCCTTCTCAAACATGTCATTGATACACGTGACGGCGCAGGGTCGAAATCTGCCTTCCATCATCTCTTCACCACAATAATGTTCTCATATTTCCAATAACACTTAAAAATCCATTTATGTTCCTCCAAAGAAAACTTTGTCACCTCCGCCATTTTCTCTACAACTTAAGTGCTGCCCCTCGTGGCTGCAAATGGAAATGACAATAGTATAATGGTTACACGCGCTCGNTTATTCGTGTCATTGATACACGTGACGGCGCAGGGTCGAAATCTGCCTTCCATCATCTCTTCACCACAATAATGTTCTCATATTTCCAATAACACTTAAAAATCCATTTATGTTCCTCCAAAGAAAACTTTGTCACCTCCGCCATTTTCTCTACAACTTAAGTGCTGCCCCTCGTGGCTGCAAATGGAAATGACAATAGTATAATGGTTACACGCGCTCGCACACACACAAGGGTGTACTTATAGCGTCAAATGCACACAGTCCCATCAAAATGTATTTTATGGTTTCTCTGTTATTCATGTTGAAAGAATGTAAACATTAATTTGGGGCATACGGTATTTGACGTATGGCGAATGAATATACAATTTTCTGATTGACGAAACCATCTCATTAGCAAACCAGCTATACAGACCTTATCGCCGGATTTATAAATGTGTTATTTAGTTATGATAGATAGTGGAACATTTTTCATAACAGAATATCACTTTAATGCTAATTGTTTCATAATTGTATTCATTGAGTTTGCACAACAGTAGGGGCGGCTATTTTTTACCAAAAGTTTTCTGTATAAGTTGTGTTCCAAAACACTTTAGTTCAGACCCACTTTGGTGATAGGATTATTTGAATTGTCACGCGTCTTATCTGTCTGCCAACGAATAACGGACGGTCAGTATCGGAGAAACTTAACTCTGATTGGCTCATTCATGTAACAGACTCTCTTCACGCAAAGTCAAGAGGTCAATAGTCAAATNGGAGAAACTTAACTCTGATTGGCTCATTCATGTAACAGACTCTCTTCACGCAAAGTCAAGAGGTCAATAGTCAAATGAATACTCCAAGTGTGCACATAGGATATTGATGTCTAGCCTCTGCGGTAATCTTTTCGCGAAAAACACGTGGCCCTACACATCAGTGTAATGTAACACACCTTTCTATTATTTTTGTAAAAGCTTTTAAAGTAATTATTTTTAAAATCATTCTTGGGTCAGTTAAAGTGTCATGAAAAATGGTAAATGGGGAGGGGTAGTTTCGTGTACCTAGCCTGCGGATCACGAAAAAATTCAAATGGCTCTAATTATTATGTGAAATCGTTTGTCGTATCGTAATATATCATTGTTATTTTAGCTGAAGGATTAGCGATACGATTTTAAAAGTCACACGTACAAACGCTACCGATGGGTTTCGATTACTTGACCTGGCTTTTTTGGGCAGGCGTGTGGTCTAGCTCCATACGGACAGGTGGCGGCGAAAGAGTATTTATCAAACGATCAAACGAATAGCGAAGCGAAGAAACACGAGTATAATGGGGTGTGTCTGAAATAATCTCGACTCCGCGCGAAAGAGTTTCACTGAAGCTCTTACAGAATTTCCATTCGTTCCGAGGCTTTGTTCAGCGGATTGACAGATACCCTTTGNAAGAGTTTCACTGAAGCTCTTACAGAATTTCCATTCGTTCCGAGGCTTTGTTCAGCGGATTGACAGATACCCTTTGCGGTATAGTCTGTTCTTTGTAACTAAATTTTTTAAAAGATGTATGCACTTCAATTTTATTAACTCCTGCATATATACGTCTTTATATATTTATATTACAAACCTATTCTATTAAATTCTTTTGGCGCATGCTTAAAAGTAATAATATATTCAATAACATTATAAATTATTATTTTTTAAATAAACGTGTTCAGCAATTTCTATTTAACTGCAAAGGACTGTAAAGTATATATCCCACAGACGAACATTTTTATTAGCTCTCATTAGAATATTTGCTTTGGGGTGAGTAAATTTTCGGAACACGAAATGTAGTAAAGGAGCATTTGTTTTAATCTTTTACCTCTGTTATAAAAATAAAAAATTCGTGAAAAAATAATTTTCCTGTTAATAAACTGTTTTTACAACCCACAGCAAGCACTGTAGACTTCAGGTTTATTATAGATTTGGAGTTACAAATGTTATTTTGGTATGTTTCAAAAAACAACGTGTTGTAAAGACATAATATAATTCTAGTAGTTTTACAAGAAAAAATTGGCAGCTAGTCTCTAAACAATTGTTTGTGAAGCGCACAAAAATTTTTACTGTGTGAAGATATATATTTTGAGTTTTTTTACATCATATCGTAATCGGCGAAGCAGAGAAATGCAATCATAACCAGCGATCTTGGAGCGATGTAATTGACAATGAACCAGAACAAAATACTGGAGAACCTGTGAAAATGGGTCGCATAAGTTATACTTAGGGCAATCTGTTTTTTTTTTGCGTAAAGATTCCACGACTATTTGAACTCCAAATATGTTAGTTCTGAACCAGTATCGCGTTTTTGATGATGTTAACTAGTACGCGTCTTAAGTGTCTGCCAGCCNTCAAATATGTTAGTTCTGAACCAGTATCGCGTTTTTGATGATGTTAACTAGTACGCGTCTTAAGTGTCTGCCAGCCAATCACAGACGTCCAGTGTTATAGTAACTTAATTATAATTGGCCCAGTCGAGAAGAAATATCTTCTCACACGGACACGCTGCCAATAACGAAAGGGGATCTGCAAGCATGCACGTAACAAGTCCACGTCTAGCTTATGCTTGAATCTTCCTTGCGAAAAACAGTTTACCAACTTCAGTAGCCCAGTTGTCTTAACAGATTTAGAATTAGTGGTTTTNTGAATCTTCCTTGCGAAAAACAGTTTACCAACTTCAGTAGCCCAGTTGTCTTAACAGATTTAGAATTAGTGGTTTTTGTTTTACAATTTACGACATGAAAAGGACATTTATCAAGCTACTGCTAACAATTACCCGTAATCATTCAGCGNTTTTTGTTTTACAATTTACGACATGAAAAGGACATTTATCAAGCTACTGCTAACAATTACCCGTAATCATTCAGCGACCCGAGTATTCTTGGAGGACCGAAGTGACCGGCACCGGACTGTATAGCCGATGAGTGCCCTCCTCGGTCGGCGTACTGAAGTGCATATCAGCGGCGATTAATCTCCACACACGCAGCAGGACTCATTCGTCACATGTCGATGAAGGACANTACTGAAGTGCATATCAGCGGCGATTAATCTCCACACACGCAGCAGGACTCATTCGTCACATGTCGATGAAGGACATATCCGTTTTCCCCCCTCCCGCACTTCTTAAAACCCTGATCCATTTCTTTAACCACCCCTCCTCACCTCCGTCGACAGCTAGCAAAGAAAAAAAAAGACAGAGAGAGAGAGAGAGAGAGAGAGAGAGAGACCCAGCCGCGAGTCCATTCTGCAACGAATTAATAACCATGTGGGAGTGCCCGTGCTNGAGAGAGAGAGAGAGAGAGACCCAGCCGCGAGTCCATTCTGCAACGAATTAATAACCATGTGGGAGTGCCCGTGCTTGACTGGCTAACGTATACGTCATGTGCTATAACGGGGAGCAAGTAAGGTACCCGTAGATTATTAAGTCCCGGCCAGCCTGAGTGCATCACTTGAGGCCTCGGGCTGAATGAGAGCATTGCATAGCTATTCTTAGCTTTAGTACCCATTATAACAACTGTAGAAGCCATTTTAATATTAAAATAAAATGCAAAGTGAAGAGCGTACAATTTTANTTAGTACCCATTATAACAACTGTAGAAGCCATTTTAATATTAAAATAAAATGCAAAGTGAAGAGCGTACAATTTTACTATATAATATAAGTTAATGTCAAAGTGGTTTTTATTTACTCCTACCTATAGTAAGATTTAAAAATATATTTTTTTTTGCCACAGAGAATGTTACGGATGTATTTGTGTGGCTTCGTTTATTTGCTGGACAAAATCTCTGTGTACATAAGCAGAAGTTCAGTGGCATTGACTAATACATACTCACTAAAGGCAAATCCCAAACAAGTGGAAGTAAAAAAATGGATTTTTATGGGTGACTTCCACTTGGCATGGAGGTATCCAAAAAAAAATTATTAAACGTCAAACATCTGAGGGGATGCAAAATTGTAACTTTTTTTTCACATAACTCTAAACATTTCTTAAACCGGTCGAGTTATTGCAGCGCATTTTACTTCAGAAGTCTTTAGAAATATGAGGAATGAATAAAATACTAAACATGGCCACAAGGAAAAAAGCTGATNTTAGTACCCATTATAACAACTGTAGAAGCCATTTTAATATTAAAATAAAATGCAAAGTGAAGAGCGTACAATTTTAGTATATAATATAAGTTAATGTCAAAGTGGTTTTTATTTACTCCTACCTATAGTAAGATTTAAAAATATATTTTTTTTGCCACAGAGAATGTTACGGATGTATTTGTGTGGCTTCGTTTATTTGCTGGACAAAATCTCTGTGTGAGCAGAGGTTCAGTGTCATCGACTAATACATACTCACTAAAGGCAAATCCCAAACAAGTGGAAGTAAAAAAATTGATTTTTATGGGTGACTTCCACTTGGCATGGAGGTATCCAAAAAAAAATAATTAAACGTCAAACATCTGAGGGGATGCAAAATTGTAACTTTTTTTTCACATAACTCTAAACATTTCTTAAACCGGTCGAGTTATTGCAGCGTATTTTACTTCAGAAGTCTTTAGAAATATGAGGAATGAATAAAATACTAAACATGGCCACAAGGAAAAAAGCTGATNCATTTTACTTCAGAAGTCTTTAGAAATATGAGGAATGAATAAAATACTAAACATGGCCACAAGGAAAAAAGCTGATCATAATTCCGCGTGCGGTCAATGAACAAATGATTGAATACAGAGTTTGTATATAAGTGTGGGAATAGCCTTGAGCATCAATTGAAGATCTATCAGCACTTTGTAAGAGCCGCTCCCGCTATAGGGTAATCCCAGTCTCTTTCACCAAACGGAAATTCAGTTACTAAGGCCACTGTATGGTGACTATTTACTATGCAATAACCCACACAATCCTCGCTAACGCTGTGCGTCTTGCTCGCGTGCAGCTTAGCTGGCAGACGTGCGACGAGCCGGTCAGTGATAACCCCGCCTACAACTACAAGAGTGGATACTGTAGCTTGAAGACCATCGCCGACCAAGTAGTTGAGCTGTTTGCCGCTGCCAACACCTGGCGCCACCGTACTCTCTTACGAGGAATGTCAGTAGAGTTGCTGCTCATTCTGATGTCATATTAACCCCCCCCCCCCTTCTCAACGAAAGGGTGTCATGCCTTAAACGATTCCTCCCATGTACTCCTGTGAGTGGTGCGATTTTGAGATATAGCCCATTCACGGTTACTTCCAACTTTTCTGAAGCCCTGCTAAAGTTCTACTTCCAAGATTTTTTATTGCCAGTACACCTATTTTTCACAATTTCATTTAATATTAACTATAAATAAATATTATAAATTATTGATAAAATATAAACCATATTTTAGTTTAGCAANCAATTTCATTTAATATTAACTATAAATAAATATTATAAATTATTGATAAAATATAAACCATATTTTAGTTTAGCAAAAAAAAGGTACTTTGATATGAACACAAATACAAAACGCGTTTAATACATAACATAAATTTGAAAAAACCAAACACATCACATGTGGTGTGATTTTCCAAAGGNGATACAAAACGCGTTTAATACATAACATAAATTTGAAAAAACCAAACACATCACATGTGGTGTGATTTTCCAAAGGTTTGATTCAAAAAGTGTGAAGAAACCGCGAATAGACTATAGAAAGCTACTGCAAGTGGTTCGCTGAGATCGATTATTTGCGACACCTTCTCGGTTAGTATCATGTTCACATGTTTATTATATCGTGATAAAATAATACATTTATGGCAGTAATACCTGACCTTGACGATGGATGATGTCGAGTGTGTCTACTTAAATGGACATAGTCTTGACTCTGGGGAAGAATACTCCAGGACTTCGTGAAATATTAAGAAATTGTTTAGTTTTATATTTTTTCATGAAAACGTCAGTGATAGAAAATATAAACTACATGGGTGGATGATAAATATAACGGGTACGGATAAGTGCACCGAAGGACGCGGGTGACGGACGTGGCGACAACGCTCCGGCCGTGTCGTGGAGAGAGACAGTAGGTGTGTCGACACTGCCCCGCGTGCCTGAGTACAAAGGTCTCTGCATTTTGAGGGAGGCTGTGACCCCACACGCCACTGTTTCCTATTGACGCAATGCTGTATGATCGACAAAGGTGAGAGCTGAGAACACCTGAGTTCACTGGGAGGCCGATGCGCGGCAAGGCAATAGTGCTAAGAGCGGCTGCGTTGAAGATATATCAGATTCGTGAATGTGTTGTCGGTCGGGAATAACGCCACCAATGACAAGTTTCCTATGCGAGACATCTAGGTGCTCGTTATTCCTTAAGGATAAAGTCAAGTGGCTTTTCTTTCAGCATTGTGCCCGACTNTATGCGAGACATCTAGGTGCTCGTTATTCCTTAAGGATAAAGTCAAGTGGCTTTTCTTTCAGCATTGTGCCCGACTATTCAACACGCACTACTCAAATAGAAAGTATGCCTTGTACCCACACTACCAAAATTGTCACAAATGTACAATTTGCGTTGCATATGAAAGAAGAACGCATTTATTTTGTAACACTGGAAAATGTTTTGATTGTGCGTATATTTACAAATTCAAAAAAAAAAATTATTTCGTTCGTATTTTGAATTAATATTTAAGAATAATTCCATTTTGTATTCTAAGCCGATTTTGCAAGGAGACCTTCGTTATAATTACTAGGTTTCGTGTAAGAAAGTGTTGGTACTTGTGTTTACACGTACTACATATTTGATTTCATGTACGTGTATTTCAGAAATGAAAGCAATTTTTGTGATTGAAATGAAGGTCTGTAGAGACCAATGATCTAAAATGCCAGTACTGCTGCCATACACGCCTGCAAATGACGTCACCGACCAGCAATATGGCGCAACACCGTTCGTGGCTGGCAACTGCTTGCCAACCGACAACCCAGCCAACAAGGAATATTTCACAGCTCTCAGTAGCCACTCAGACTCAAGGACAGTCACACAGTCTCTCGCATCTGATCAGCGAATGGGTACGCGTGCATTAAAGGAACCACAACGCCATTCCATTTATGTCTACTTATCTATTCTGTGCTGAAATTAAACTTGTACGTGTAAAAGTACGTGAAAATTATCTCGCCAATGACGATGCCGTTCTTAGTTATTGTTATTACAGTCCTATTTTTCATCATAGCTGGCTGGATGGGTACGAGACGCAATATTATCGAAATGCCACCACATACAACTGCTTATAAAATAAATAAAGTCATTATTGGTAGCTCCATACTTTTAAATAGCAAACATAGCCGATGGCGACATTACACAAAACGTCAATAACATTGGCCGAAATAGTTAATTTTTTCTTCGGTAGTGTTTTCATTATTTCTAGCTAGGGGCTGGAAAATTTCACGAATTCATTTTAGGACAAGCTATACGTAGAACAAATGTGCATTTCTATTATGTTTTCAATTGGATCACAGTTTGTTAGGCACGCCCAGGTGAATAACAAGCCAATAACACAACTGTAAGAAAACAAGCACTGAATACCATGCCACCTAGGCAGAGGTAAAACTGGCTACATCCTGTGGCAGCACCTAGTGAACAAAAAATAGCTGAGGTTCGAAAATACACCATACAGTGGAGTCACACATACATGTAGTTTAAAAAGCGAAATTTTCCCGTACTGATTTATAGGATTTCCGAATATTTCACTGTAAGTAAGTGAAAAGTAACGTCTCGTCAACAGGGAAGATTATATAGACGGAACAAACTACTCAGACAAGGAGGAACGAGGATGTGTTTACTAACCATCTCAGCATTTCTCTGGAGTGATTTTGAGGAAAAAATCATGGAAAACCGAATTGGGATAGCGAGGACGCGAATCTAACGCGTGTCTTACCGAATGCGTGTCTAGTGTGTCACATACGCGATACCTCAATCGTTGTTGAGGTGAACAAACAGTGGCAATGTTTTCGCATACGACTGTGATTTTTTCCCATATAATTAAATTGGGGGTTAAGTACTTAATTGAGAACGGAACCAAGCAGAAAATAATGGGTAGTTATAAATGGTTTTATATCGCAAATATTTCTTAGCCAACATACTAAAAAATATATTGTAATGTCTTGTTACATTTGAAATTCAACAATATATTTTTCACACGGCCTAGCGGTTTGCACATGAATCACAGGCGTTATGTGTGAGAGTAGCAAGATTCCCATTGGCTCATTCAAACCGGGAAACAGATTCACATGCAAAATGCAGCCAATAGCGGAATTAGACCTTCAGTCACGTGCACGGTACGTTGAAAACTAACAAGCAATAAGCTTCTCCGCAGTAAATAATTCTTTCTGTGAATAGTGTTTACCGTGCTTTAAAGACCTACTGTGTCCGCTAGCCAAGCGTATGATATACGTTACACGTTACTTAAACACGTATTTCCAAAAGAAACTACTGTGCGTGTTAACAATATGTTTTCGGAAGTAAAGAAATCACTCATCTCACTAGGCCGGGACCCACATTTCTCCACACTTCAGCAGTGTCAGGCAAAATTTCGCGTTTTCAAAAACCTGTTACGTTAGACTCTACCGTAGACTAAACACGCGGTAGAATGATCTCGCTGGCTGCGCACAACCAATCTCCGCGTCCCGACACTGAGCTGCTTTTCTGCCAACACGTCTAGCGGAAACGGCATGCTTAGGATGTCAGGTTAGAAAACTGATTTGTAAACAAATGCTTTGAGAAGTATGTATACTTCCTCTAAATAATTTTTAATGCAGTTTGATTAAATTTAAATTGGTAAAAGTATTTTATTCGTATAGTAATAATAGTCATTTGGAAATTAATATATAAACAATCACTTTCATCACTGTTCACCATATGACTTTGACAGTTGTGTATGATTGGGGTAGGCCAATGTTGGGTGCATGCGTTGAAAACGAATAAGCGGTCTACCTCATCTTTAGTATATGGACTCTACAGTACCACGTACTATCGTTCTGTTCATTGGGTGCTTGTCCAGTGCGTAGCCAGTTTTACCTCAGACTAGGTGGCACTGGAGTCGGTGCTTGTTCCTTGCAGGTTTGTTTAGTAGCTCAGAGTTCACCTGGGCGTGTCTGTAAACTGTGGTCGAATTGCAAACATCACAGAAATACACACGTATGTGTAGTCTTGCTTGTCCTTATATGAATTCACGAAATTGTACAGTCCCTACATATTAATAACGCGTGTTGAAAACGTATATTTCACCTGTCGTTAACATGCCAAAAAAATGACATTTTCAAATTATGATATCTCAAAATACCACGTACGTGAATATTTGCGAAATTTTTGCAAGGTCATGCTAAATCCCACGCTACTTACGCACTGTTCAGTAAGAAACTATTGAAATGTTTAAAGATAATATTTTCTATATAAATTTTAAAATTTAATACTATTAATAATTTAATCTAGAGCTCAAAATAATTGTTCACGTCATCAGTATGGCACAAATAACTCTTATAAATCTGTTAATGGATTCATTCATTTTTCAATTTTATCAGTTCAGTCCCCTTATTCACGATCGAGGACATGTTGCAAATTAAGGATATTTATGATTGTCACTGTACAAAACAAGAAATCAGTGGCCTACATTTTGAGCGTCTTGCTTGTGACAAATCTGATCTGTTGAACTTCTGCACCTCTCGCCTGTGAACGGCCTGTGCTGACATCAGCTAACACGCAGAATGGTCTTCACTGATTGCTAGACGCACGTTAGACACAAGTACAGTAATAATANCTGCACCTCTCGCCTGTGAACGGCCTGTGCTGACATCAGCTAACACGCATAATGGTCTTCACTGATTGCGAGAAGCACGTTAGACACAAGTACAGTAATAATCAAAAAATTAAAGAACTTCAGCAACTGAGCTCGTAAATAAATTCTTGACTGAACATGTTGCAGTCAAAATATCCATCAGCAGATACCTCCAAAATCCGTGATTTTATCTGGCAGACCTTTCCGTATTATTTATGTCTGAGTCGATGTCATATGTTTATTGGCTTCTATCACAATGACGAGCAAGTGTTTCAGTTCTCTCATGATTGGACGTTATTAGGCCATTCTACCCTTTAAATTTGAATCACTGGAAAACCACTGGTTCAGAGTGAAATTCAACTACTGGAATCAGCGAAAATGGCTCTACTTGGAATCAGTGGGAAACCACTGATTGTTTGAATGAAACATTTTCACCGATTGAATAAGTGACGGGCAACGGCTTGCGGTGAATTAAATTTAGTTTTTTATTTGCGACAATTACTATTCATATTGCGCAATTTACAGTAATTTAAAACATTTTTTTTTTTTTTGCAGGAAGTTGGGATTGAATCCACATTCATCCCCAGTTGGCTTTTAGGCCATTATCTTACCATATGAGCTACGAAATCACCGTTATACCCGAGAGGAAAATATATAACTTGTATTTTCTCATTGAAAGTTTGTAGTTTTAAATTGTATACCCTTTCTTTTCGTTTTAGGTTTAATTGGTGACGTTGGGATTGTTGAAACAGATGGTACGTATGAGTGCAATCACTTCACCACATTAAATGCAGTTTGAACCTTCAAATCGAGCGCTGTGATTATTACGTGAAAACGAAATGAAATACGTAAAAACGGAATGAAATAATGAATGTTCATGTTACCTTGTAAAATGGTGTTATGAAAGACTAAACTCACATATTAGAAAGTATTTTCTATTGGTTTTATTAGTTTATGCGTTATTATTTAATTTTATACGTTGTTTAACTAATCCATCAGTCAAAAAAATGGTGTTATGAAAGACTAAACTTACATATTAGAAAGTATTTTCTATTGGTTTAATTAGTTTATGCGTTATTATTTAATTTTATACGTTGTTTGACGGCCATTTTACACGTTGTTTAACTAATCCATCAGTCAAAAAACAAATCACTGAATAACAGTGAATAAAATGACTGATGAATAAGCGGAAAATACAATGAATCAATAAGGGAAGGGAAACTGCCATTTAGTCACTAATTCATAAGTAAATTCAAAAGTACCTGTTGAATCAGTTAGGTACTGTTAGCTGATTGAAACATTAAAATTCTCAATGATTCAGATTTAGAGTGTACCGCCGGTTATTGGCCGTTGCTCCAAAATAGTGTAACAAACAGCTGTACAATAAAAAAAAAACAATCTATCAGTACATAATTTTTCTATTCCATTCCGTCTTTAAATAAAACACTACTTTTCAAGGTCTTTATCTATATGTTAAACACTTTCTGCATGATATTCAAATGTCGGTTTTCAAAGAATCCACAGCATGCCACCCCAGTGAATTGAATAAACATTTCAGCTGAAATCAACTTGTTAAAATTACATTTTTGAAATTTGTGTGATAAAGTTTTAACCCGTTCGGTGACTCATTAATTGGTAAGCCGAAGTGATGAAGTCGTACAATATTTTGATGTGCCCCGTGTACTTTTTTTGCGACAAGTGAACAACGTGCTGCGTGAACAAAGACGTTACTATCAGCCATCCATGAACGAGAGGCGTGGTAAATTTCACAAATCATGTTTCCTCAGAACCTTAAGCGACGACTAAAGGGATTCGATACACCATTCTGTTTAGAAAAGATCAGGATTGTTGCTATAGTTGAAAACAGTGTTTTACAGAAGAATAAATATCGTTAACAGAGGGCTACTAACAGCGTTTTTTTTTTATATTTCAATAATCATATTTCTGAATTTGCGACAAAATAGCGTACGTCATTTCTGTAACGAAAAAAGATTAGCATTAAAATATTCCATATGTTTTTAAAACTATAATAGACACAACTGCGTACAATGAGACCCATATGACAGACCTGAAGAATTCGCGGATTCATTTTGGGACAAGATAGAACTCAAAACACTTGCGTTTATATAACTTTAGCCATTGGCCCACGCGGTATTTGACACTTCCTGGAGAATGCTGGTCCAATCCTTGCCTTCCACGGCGACAGCAGGCAACCAATGTGAAGTTGATGTCTGCATATTTGTACAGTCTAGCCTACAGTTCATTGAAATCGCGAATTTTTCCTGTCTCTACTGATAATTATGCTCAGAAAAGTAAAAGTTGTTTTCTTAATTAATTGATATATTTATTAATTTCTTATTGGTGTCATGCCAGAGAAAATTAAAACGTCATAAACATATATAGANTAATTAATTGATATATTTATTAATTTCTTATTGGTGTCATGCCAGAGAAAATTAAAACGTCATAAACATATATAGAATATTTGATATGGAATGTCGTTAAGGACCGTATGCTAGACACGAACGTGTTCGCCTGCGACAAGACTATAAACACGTGCATTTGGCGGAGCCCCGGCGACGGAGAGACACCGGAGGTGTTTGGTAACCAGCGCGTCTCCTCCGGGCCGCTGCAATCACGTGACGTCACGTCCGTCATCGCAGGCGCGTAGTCCCGCCACGGCGAATTTTATTGGCGGTGTGACCCGTGATGTTCCGCGCATCGCCGCCCTGCAGGGTCCGCGAGCTTTCAGCACGCAGTTCACTTGTGAGCGCGGCTGCCGTAACTGGCGATGACTGGAGCCAGGATTAAGGGGGAAGTATCCTTGCAATCTTGGATTTACGTGTTTTTCTTCATAACTTAATTTTCCTAGCCAATATTTAAAAACCGAACTAGTCAAGGCGTAGGGAACATCTTAATAGTAACTTATTTTTCTTACATGATTAGTTTCACATCGGTAACCGTTATCAAATGTTACCTAATTATCTTATAATGTCAATCCAACATAGGAAAATACAGGTATTATTGAAATTGTACAAATAAAAAAAAAGTCTTAATGTAGTCTATANTAAAATGTTACCTAATTATCTTATAATGTCAATCCAACATAGGAAAATACAGGTATTATTGAAATTGTACAAATTAAAAAAAAGTCTTAATGTAGTCTCTATGTCATGTTCAGCTTTGATTGTTTAGATCTGGTCATACATTTGCATTACAAAAACTTGTAAGAAAAATTGAATATGGANTCATGTTCAGCTTTGATTGTTTAGATCTGGTCATACATTTGCATTACAAAAACTTGTAAGAAAAATTGAATATGGAATGGATACGATCTTCTTAAGCCAGGCACTCAGATTACATACGGACATGAAAATTTCGCGTTTTTAATGACCTGTAGGATGTACTCCACAGTCATATGCACGCTCAAGCATCAACTTTTTGTTCATTGGCTGTTGCCCCAGTGAGGGGCCAGTTCAACCCCACAGTAAGTAGCATGATTTTCAGTGCTTTCTACTTGATTGTTTGTTACTCACCAGGTGTCCTCAAGGGCATGAGACCCAATAGCAAATGTGACTTGAATATACACGTGTTTGGAGTCTTAGCGTGTCCTGGAGTCTTAGCGTGTCCTAAAATTCATTCGTGAAATTTTCCTAACTGTATTGCTCCAAAAACAGCAAACGATGTTGGTTTTTCGTTGTGTGTTGATAGAAGACAAAGTAAATTTTTATTTACTGTATCATTTAGTTATTTCTAATTTAAGAGTTTTTATATCGTAGCTGTAGTATTTAACTACCTAACGAGTTAGGAAGACACCTCGCGTAAACTTACGTTTTAAATGTTACGCTAGACACTTTTTATGCCTAACGTCCTATAAAAACTACCAACCATTTTATACTTAACACTACACGTAAACAAGTAAGAAGTAATGAAATTTTAATCACAATAGTGCATTGAAAAAAAGTTACGTTCGCGCGTGGATGCAGTTTCTCCTTGCGTGCAAGTTTCAGCGCAGACTTTTCAAAAGCATNTGAAAAAAAGTTACGTTCGCGCGTGGATGCAGTTTCTCCTTGCGTGCAAGTTTCAGCGCAGACTTTTCAAAAGCATAATTTTAACTGTGTTTATAATATTGCAAAAAAAATTCTGTAACATGCTTTAATTTTTAAAAATTATAGATTAGCAGAGAGATTGGCAGAGTTATGGGTAAAAAAGTTATTTCGCAACGCATATTTTGAGTTTTGTACATTGCGNCATTAGCAGAGAGATTGGCAGAGTTATGGGTAAAAAAGTTATTTCGCAACGCATATTTTGAGTTTTGTACATTGCGAATAATATATATTTAAAAAATGCGGGGAACTAATTTTTTGCAAGTCGAAGAGGGAGGGGAGAACAGTAGCTTGGACGAAAACGGATAGTTGTCCTGTCTTTGCAGTTAAGAAACTATCGCTGCTGCCGACCTCAAGGACATAAAACCATCCTGTGCAAGTTTTAGTGCGGAGTTAAATAGATAGTTATGGTTACCGGGCTTATCAATAATGAATATCTCAAAACACCGTCGTAATGCCGTACTAAAGTGTAATACCAGCAACCACAACCATATCCGCGCTACAATGAATAACAGTAATAACAACTGTATGCGTAGCTAAAACCACAGCTACTACGAAAACTTTCTGCTACCGTATCCATTCTAATAAAAGACGCTAAAACTCTTCTCTTGTCTCAGATTTAACTTTTTTAACGAAACTCTCTGAGCGAAAAATGATATCTTATTGTTTAAATTAACTGGCTTGTAACATGCGTTATTATTTTCCCACATTTCTGAGTTTGTAAACATTTTGGTTTTGAATGTATTTCAGTAGCTATAGTCTTCGCAAACGTTTACATTTTCCGGCAGACTGTCAAAGAACTGAATACTACAAACTTTAGCGTCATAGCAGCGGAAATATTGATGTGAATAGTACTAGCGTTGTATTATGATCAGTAATGCGTAGATTCCTGAACCAATAAAGTTGAACTTTAACCAACTTGCGATGCAGCTATGCACTGGCATTGGTTTAGCAACGCGTAATTAACAGTTAAAGCATAGCTTATTTTCTGATGTGGTTGTGGTTATCTGGAATTTTACAGTTGTTCTTTGTCTACGTTATTTACACGGAATGCTAACATCCGGCTCTTTGTCCCAAAAGTAACCGTGTTTGAGACGTGAGGGAACTAGTATGGCGTAAATCATCAATTTACATGAGAGTGAGGAAGTTTCTCCAAAAAATAGATATTCCCATCGTTGGTATTTCCTTCCACAGCTATTTAGATAACANATGAGAGTGAGGAAGTTTCTCCAAAAAATAGATATTCCCATCGTTGGTATTTCCTTCCACAGCTATTTAGATAACATTCTCCCTCCGCTTTTCAAACAATTAGAAGAGTTACAGAGTTGCGGAATGACTGCGCTTGTTGCCGCTGCCAGAATCATGGAACTGCTTCAATGGTCATCATAAAGGCGAGGAGGGGAAGATCACTAATGCCACGCGACAACTCCTAACAATACTCTTCGCATTTATAAAATTCGCGTAGACGGACAAAAGATTCACGCAGTAGTATCAATTAGTAAAATTGCCATTATGCGCTCATGTGAAATATTCTCAATTGTTTATCATGAATACAGAACATCCGAGCGAAACTAATATAACACTTTCCGTCACTGGTGAACTTAACAGTTTGCATACTGCAAGGAACAAATTTCTCGATTAGCTCTGCACTTGTTTTGCTATAATTTTCATGGGAGTAATGAAGGCCGAATGTCTTCCTGGTGTCGTTGGCAGTATCTGTTTATGAATCTGAGGTGGGCTCATGGTCAAATGGCTTCACTCAAATGGCACAGATCAGTTCATCGGACGCTTGCTGCGTGCAGTTTAAATCGCGTTGAAAGGCTTGAAAAGGCTGATTCTGTTCGCAAAAAGAGTTTTGAATTAAAAAAAAAAATGGGTTTACTTATTTTACAGACTAAAAGTTGTAAATAAAATAAACAATTTTTTGCGTCCACTGTATTTGCATGCAAACAGGTTATGTAGTTGTACAATTCTGTCATAATTGTTTGGTTNATGAGAGTGAGGAAGTTTCTCCAAAAAATAGATATTCCCATCGTTGGTATTTCCTTCCACAGCTATTTAGATAACACTCTCCCTCCGCTTTTCAAACAATTAGAAGAGCGACAGAGTTGCGGAATGACTGCGCTTGTTGCCGCTGCCAGAATCATGGAACTGCTTCAATGGTCATCATAAAGGCGAGGAGGGGAAGATCACGAATGCTACGCGACAACTCCTAACAATACTCTTCGCATTTATAAAATTCGCGTAAACGGACAAAAGATTCACGCAGTAGTTAGTTAATCNACGCGACAACTCCTAACAATACTCTTCGCATTTATAAAATTCGCGTAAACGGACAAAAGATTCACGCAGTAGTTAGTTAATCATTTTAACGGTAATACGCGAGTACACTTTATAAGAGTTTTGTTTATCATGAATACAGAACATCTGAGCGAAACTAATATAACACTTTCCGTCACTGGTGATCTTAACAGTTTGCATACTGCAAGGAACAAATTTCTCGATTAGCTCTGCACTTGTTTTGCTATAATTTTCACGGGAGTAATGAAGGCCGAATGTCTTCCTGGTGTCGTTGGCAGTATCTGTTTATGAATCTGAGGTGGGCTCATGGTCAAATGGCTTCACTCAAATGGCACAGATCAGTTCATCGGACGCTTGCTGCGTGCAGTTTAAATCGCGTTGAAAGGCTTGAAAAGGCTGATTCTGTTCGCAAAAAAAGTTTTGAATTAAAAAAAAAATGGGTTTACTTATTTTACAGACTAAAAGTTGTAAATAAAATAGACAATTTTTTGCGTCCACTGTATTTGCATGCAAACAGGTTATGTAGTTGTACAATTCTGTCATAATTGTTTGGTTNAACAATTTTTTGCGTCCACTGTATTTGCATGCAAACAGGTTATGTAGTTGTACAATTCTGTCATAATTGTTTGGTTAATTACAAAGAAACATTTCATTGTTGTGAAACTTTCGTCCTTTGTGGAAGTATATTCTAGTGGCAGGATTTTAATTTATTTTTCCTGAGCGTAAATGCTTTATATTTTCTCAGCACGTCGAGGAACGTCGTGTAAACAAACATTTTTATAGCGAGTACGCACGCAGCCGGTTACGTTCAGCAAAGCACAGTAACCGCCATTTTTGTTTGTTCCGGTGACTGCAGACATTGTTTCTCCGCGCATAAAAAGTAATCCCTGCCGGCGCGATGGAGAAGAGTGATAAACGGCACATTAATCATTGGAAAAAAAATGCTGTTGTCCGGCGCGGACAAGGATTGAATCCGTGACCTCGGCCGTTAACGTTTGGTTACGCCTATACAAACCCCTTTCCCCTCCTCCATTCTCTTTTTTCTCGCAGGCACGCGATGCAAATCTCTTCGCACGCGAAAGGGCCGTTTTTCATTGGTCAGTCATCCGCTTCCCATGCGTCTTGTTTGAACTAGGCGCGGGCGAACCCTGAAACTTATACCCGGCTCGTAAAAAGAGAAAAGTTTATAACAGTACGCAGATGANGAACTAGGCGCGGGCGAACCCTGAAACTTATACCCGGCTCGTAAAAAGAGAAAAGTTTATAACAGTACGCAGATGAATAAAACTACGTTTAAGGCGCCTGTATACAGAAGTTGGTTTTCCCTACGCTTGAGGAATAAAGTAAATCGTTCATAACGGTGATTCTGTCATTTATAGAAAATGCCCCATCACATCGACGCGCAAAGCAACAATGGGACTTTAAAGGACGTTCAAGGGTCAACAATTGTTTCTACATTGACAGTATATTACATCGTTTTTCGTTGTGATATAAAATAATAGTAAATATCTATAACATTGGAGGAAAATAACTTTACAAAATTAAATGAAACGCGGTATATTAATTAAAAATATTTATATATAAATTACGTTTCTTTTTACAAATCTCGAAGTTGAAAATTAATATGTTAGGATACAGCTCAAAATAGTTTTTCACGGTAATATAAAGTCATGAAATATATTTCTTTGAAATCTGTTGTGATCTTCGCTCGTATTTCAATTTTAACTTTAGAAACAAATATTTAATGTTAAAATTGTTAGCAGCTAAACCTTAACCATAGGTGGACAAACTGTCGTATTACAAATAAATTGCAACATGCCACTCCTGGTACTTCAATTGATTCACAAATTTGTGTTGAAACAAGTGTTTGAAGTTGGTACGAGGAAATATTAGCCTGTAAGTAAAACGTTACATATTTATTAATAATGTTATTTTTCGTATAAATTTGTATTTTAATGGAGTTATCATCAACATAGTGTTCATAAACGTAGAAAAAATATTAGCACTTGAACAGCTTTAACCCGTTTGGTAACAAATTAGAGTCTAAGTTCAAGCGCTGCAATCACGTAATTGTTTTGGTNTTGGTAACAAATTAGAGTCTAAGTTCAAGCGCTGCAATCACGTAATTGTTTTGGTATGCGCTGTACTTGAGCTCAGCACTTGTCTTGCAAACCACTGAACTACTTTCTGAGTGCTCATTGATATTGGTATCAATCATTCGCATTAAAAAGTTGTAGGAAATTCCACAAATCAGATTAACCATAAGGAAGACTGGCCACTGATANTATCAATCATTCGCATTAAAAAGTTGTAGGAAATTCCACAAATCAGATTAACCATAAGGAAGACTGGCCACTGATACCTTGCTATATACGTATGCGGTCATAAATATCATTCATGTGCAACGTGCCTATGGGCTGTTCACGATAAACTTAGCACCTTTAAAAGCACTGCTTGAGATCTACTTGCATGTACACTGTTTATTCTTCCGCCATACGTAAAATTAACATTGCACTGGGTCTGGCGGCTTTGTTCATGCGTCGGTCAAGCGAAACTGTGGAATTGTTAGAAAAGTAAATGTGTTGCAAATTTACTAATTCTTACACTTATAAGTATTACAAATACAGAAAGCAAAATAAATAATTTCAGTATTCACAAATATTCCCCTAGCTCTTTCAATTAACTGTTTAGACATGGAACTACTCTCTCGCCGCCGTTACCAACTTAACTGTGCGCAGCCAGTCTCCGTGTCCATTAAAACACACTTAAGTAGGGTGGGTAAGATAAGAGATTTGGGCGGCTGTGAACAGCAAGGTCTTGCGAGCCGATGAGGGTGATTGAGGTGAGTATGGCCCCGGAATGAAAGGGCAGGGGAAACAGGAGAACCCCGAGAAAACCCGCCAACCAGCGGCATCGTCCGGCATGATCCACACATGCGAAAATCCGGGAGTGGCCCGGTCGGGGATCGAACCCGGTTCGCCTTGGTGGGAGGGGAGCACGTAGGTAAGGGCAGTAACACTTTTAAAAGGTTGATTTCAAAAGTGCTCAAATAATCGTGAACAGCCTGTTCGATCGTGGGCACAGTCACTGAACTGGTTAAGCTATGGCCATATGATTTCATGCAGTCGTCTCGCCTAACCGAGTTTCGCAGACCAGCCGAGGGGAGACTGCGGCTTGGGTGCCATTCACCANAGACCAGCCGAGGGGAGACTGCGGCTTGGGTGCCATTCACCATCCGTGAGCTGGACTTGAAGTGCTCGCTGCAACTTTCCAATAAACGCTGCGAATGGCCCTCCATCACAACAGAAGTGGCCCGCGGTGTACCGCGAAAAGTTTTATNCATCCGTGAGCTGGACTTGAAGTGCTCGCTGCAACTTTCCAATAAACGCTGCGAATGGCCCTCCATCACAACAGAAGCGGCCCGCGGTGTACCGCGAAAAGTTTTATAAACTAGATATGCAATTTTGCACTGAAACAAGCTAAGCGAACAAAACATATTTATTTCATCAAAATTCAAGGATGACAGCACTTGTATAACGGTATGTTTCCAGAAATTTATAGTTAAAATATTTTTTTCATATCACTTGGACTCGTAAATTAATCTTCCTTCCCGTATGCATGGTTCCAGTAAATGCGTGAAGTGTATAGACGTGCCGTAAACGATCGTCCAGGGACACGAGTATCTCAGACCAGGTAATTCGCTCGGAAAAAAAAATTAATAGTGTAGCCAGCATATGTGAGTTGCATAACCTTGCGGCCATACTTTTGCTATTTTCACATACCGCTCGTAGCGTTGAGCCTTCCGGCGCTTCGACCGCCCAATCGGCGGAGGAGAGGGATCACGCCCTCTGGTGTACCAGCTTAGCGCTCGAGTTGATCAGATCCAAAGCCCCAACCTGATTCGCAAGTACAGCAAGGCCCACCCTTCCACAAGTACTGAGAGCCCCGCACTCTGCACTAAGCGCGTGTGGTCTGGCCGGGGTTATACCCACCCCCTTAGTGTCTCTCCGGAGCGGTGACCACTCACCGCCCGGTCTTTCTTCGAGAGGGGGAATCTCTCGGGAACTCTTCCAACATACGGAGTTACCAATACCAGTACGCCCCAAACCCACCAGAAAGAATCTCTCGGCGTTGCTAGCAGCACGAACTTGAGATCTGGGATTCACCCTCCTCCTCTCCGCACGAAAATGTTTTCCACGTCCCAATAAAGTGTGGCCACATTTTGCCAGTCTTCTGGTATAACGGCTGGTACCATTCCAATACCTGATACACCATGCTGTGTGTGGCCAAGGCTGGCAGAAAAATATATCAGATCATTCATTTAAGGATATGAAAATCCACATTCCTTTAGTATCTTCACTGAAACCAACTCACGAAATAAAATAAAAATTACTGTTAGTCGCAATCTCTTTATCTCATGCTTGGCGGTCATAGGCCACATGCGTGAACATTAGTATGTTTATAAGGGGCCTCCCAAGTATTCATATGGTTATTATTTTAAGCTGTGGTTCTGTTGTAATTTTAAAATAACTATGGAATATTTTAACGCAAATACTTTTTCAGGACAAAAATAAATTGTCAATATTTTTTGCTAATTTATAAACCTGCTGATTTAGTGAAGATATATGGGCGGTTTTCAACATCGAGGTCTTTAGAGCCGATGAGTGTGGGTATGGAGCAGCTTCCGGAATGAAGGGGCGCGGTAAACGGGAATCCCCCAAGAAAGTCCTTCGACCATCGGCATCGTCCGGCACGATTCCCACTTGCGGAAATCTGGCGTGAACCGGCCGGGATTGAGCCCAGTTCGCCTTGGTGGGAGGCGAGCGGTTTAACCACTTAGTCATCGTGGCCCGTTTATAAATATGGTTATTGAACCATAAATGGGTCAAAGTCAGCAAAAATCATTGTGAGTAACCGTTTGTTTACGATTTTATTCTTCTGTAAAACAGTGTTTTAAACTATAGCAATCAAAACTATGTCATTTCAGAACAGATTTCTATATTAAAACCCTATAGTTACCGCTTAAAATTCTGAGGAACCAGAACAGACGCAGAACTTGTTCGTGCTATCTTCCATCGCAGTCGAAATGCTTCCTTAAGGTCAGAGGTGACCTTGAGGCGTTTAAAATTTTCAACTATGGGGTCCTCCTAACCCTTTCCTAACGGGTGGTCCAGTGCATACTTGGGCCATTCCGCAGTTCTGACTATGCCCACTCCTGACTGGCTAGATGATTCTTACTGCTCAAGGGCGATTGTCGTGGGCCCAGACAACGTTACGGTAGTGTAAATTGCACTGTTTCATTGGTTTGTCAATTACTTACTCACTCGTTCTGAAGTAAGTTCAGCAGTGCTGGTACACATTTCATCCTGCGCCTGACCCCAGAGGCTATCGCAAGATGAGTACCATTCCAGATCTTAAAACACAGCGGTACGCACAGCAGGCCACCACACACAATTTCCCAGACTTCCATAGTCATCACATCAGCTCCGGATCACAAACATTCTGCTGTGTCGTACCGGCCAGGCACAATTTTGTCCCCAACCTTTAGCAATATCCGAACGACTTCCTCAGTATGGAGACGGTAAGACCCACCTCGGTGACGGTAATCAAATCCAGACACCCTGGGACTCTCAAATCAGACATGAGGGAAGGCAGTCCAACGTAATTTTTGTACGGAAATATTTTAGTAGAATTTGCCAAGACTGCCCAGCGTAAGCTTAGGAGAGGCGTTGAGCGGCGCCTCAAAGTTCTATAAATGTGCGTGGATAAGCGAAAGTCCTGAAATGCNGTAAGCTTAGGAGAGGCGTTGAGCGGCGCCTCAAAGTTCTATAAATGTGCGTGGATAAGCGAAAGTCCTGAAATGCAAGATTTTAAATTTTGAGTGGTTTTTAATCCAATCGCAGCAGACTCAAGTTCGGAAAGATAAGTATTCATACTAGGTTACGTTACCAGTCATCATACATCAATGAATTTTTCTATTTCCCATNAAGTTCGGAAAGATAAGTATTCATACTAGGTTACGTTACCAGTCATCATACATCAATGAATTTTTCTATTTCCCATCAAGAGTCCAACAACCCGCCGCAGAATTGGTAGACGCACAGAACGGAAAGGGCGTGGCATTTCCTTCCTTCGATGTGGACCGTACCCATACACTGATTGGCCACGAGAGGCTATGTAAGCAGGTCTTGTAAATGATTGGCCATACTGCGTGCCGTGAAAGCTTTCGGCCGGCAAGTAAGTTACCGGTCACTGATTGGCGAAGAGCGTTGCATCGCTGACGCTGTTTTGCTGGCGTGAGTGTCTGGAGCTTACTGTAGAAGGAGTTGTTCATCTTCTGCCTTATGAGCCGACCTCCAGTCGCGTAGTCGGTTGGTGCGCCCCCGGTCTGGGGTAAGGGAGGCTCTAGGTTTGAATCCTAGGTAAGGCATGGGTGTTAGTATATGTTAGATCATAAAAACCGTCCCCTGATAAGCCTTCAGGCATAACACCGGGAAACATTAATGAGCCCTTTCCCTTACAGTACAATGCCTGCTGATGTGTATTACTTCGACANCAGGCATAACACCGGGAAACATTAATGAGCCCTTTCCCTTACAGTACAATGCCTGCTGATGTGTATTACTTCGACACAACAGAGACTATCGTGGTTTTTTTTTAACATATCAGTGTTAAAATACCTTATCCGAACATGTTGAAGGGTTTGAAAAAAAAATTTGTAATATNCTTTTTTTTTAACATATCAGTGTTAAAATACCTTATCCGAACATGTTGAAGGGTTTGAAAAAAAAATTTGTAATATGCGGACCGCATTAGAAATGTTATTTCCGACTGGTATTAGCGTAATTTCTTTTCGCTTCAGCTGACTCTGTGGTGATATAGCAGTCAAAGCACTCGGCTGGGTTACACCCGAAATTCTTTACAATTTACGAAATCGATGAACGTTGTTACTGACAGATTGGTTACTCTAGATACTCCCGTTTTTAATACCGTTATCATTCTTCCGCTGTTCCGCCTTAATCTCCTGTTAACTCNTTGGTTACTCTAGATACTCCCGTTTTTAATACCGTTATCATTCTTCCGCTGTTCCGCCTTAATCTCCTGTTAACTCTGGCTCAGATCTCTCACACTCAGTATTTGTATAACGATCAGCCGCGAACATGTTCGTTATTTTTTCTTCTTGATAACTCGTATTTCGAATACTCTGCCAAGCCTTCTTNAACGATCAGCCGCGAACATGTTCGTTATTTTTTCTTCTTGATAACTCGTATTTCGAATACTCTGCCAAGCCTTCTTCACATTTACGCCGAACAAGGTGAACAGAAGGAGCGGACAGAATCTCTGGCTATTTACACTTGAGCAGGTTTCCTGCGTTACCGTTTTGTTATTTTGATGTAAGCTTAGTGCATGACCACGCTTGATCGTTCGTTATTTTCAGTACTATATTTCTGAATTTAAAAGTAAATAACTAACTATACGCTGCCTATTTTTTGCTATAATTTAGTAATTTGAGTTTGGTACGACATTTTACTGAATATTTTTAAAATTTCTGAAATTTTGTTTTATATTTTCAAAAATAGTTTATAGTTTAGTACTATAACGTACCGGTTGAATTTCAAACTAGGTTTGTTTGAATAAAATAAAAATCGACATACACACATTTCATTACATTCACGTAGCAATAGTAAGAGGCGCTGGTAAATCGAGTAAATTTTTGAGTCAATGTATCTTCGATAATACTCTAGCTGGTTTGTCCTTTTTTATAATTCAATGATTAAGTTTTCTTACTCGGCTAGGTTCTTTGCAAACCAATCACAAACGTTCTGCTTTAGAGTACCAGGATCCTCATTGGTCCAATGAAGTTAGATATGGGCTGTTGACGGTAAACTGAGCACTTTTGAAGGACCTTTTTGAGATCTATTTGTATGCACATTGTGCATTTTTACACCAGATGTAGATTTAATATTTCTATGAGTCTGAGAACTTTACTCATGCGTCGGTAAAGTGCAACTGTGCAATTATTTAAAAAGTAAATATTTTTCCAATTTGCTGTTTCTTACACTTACATGCATAAAAATTGCAGGGAAAAAATACATTTCGGTATCTACGAATGTTGACCTAACACTTTCGATTCAACGTTCAAACATGGAACTACTTTCCCTCCGGCTTTACCGACTTAATAGCCAGTGCGTCCGTTCAAATATATATAGACAGAGGGTAGGGGCAAAAACTTTTTTCAAAGGTTGATTTCAAAACTGCCCAATTAACAGTGAACAGCTTCATAGACGCATGGCAGTCAAGAACGAAGGAAAACTGTCTGACATGTGTACAGAGGTTTAATTTTAGCAAACAGCCAACTTTTCCTGCGATAAACCATCGTCTCTAACCATAGTATACTACTACATAAATATAGTCTATTCGCTGTATCGTCACGCTTTTTGAATCAAACGTTTGGAAAATCACACCATGTATGACGTGTTTGGTTCTTTCCTCAATACGTCACGCATCACAAGCGTTTCATGATTTTGTTAACATAAAGATAACTTACTTTTGATTAAATTGGAATTTTAATTACGTATTATATATAAATGGTAATATTTCATTTACAATTGTTACGAATTAAAACAGAGATAAATTAGGTGTGTTGGTAATGCATATTAATAAATAGTTCTCATGCAAAATATTACTAAACTGAGTGCGCACAAATACGGTGCGATGTCCGTTTGGAGTAATTTTACAGACTTAGTAAAATTTTGTTTGTATAAGGCGGATGTATAGCCATAAAGTAGAACTTTAGCAGGGTCTCAGCAAAGTTGGATGTAACTGTGAATGGACTATATATTTACTGTACGTGAATACTGCTGCTTGGAAATGTACGAAACAGTGGACCTCTAAGGAATATCGGCAAAGTCTGATCGTTCTGTGAGCATACATTTTAGGCGTGAACTCACTTTTCGGTGTGGCTTGCACGAAAAACCAGGACGGGTCCTGATTGACTATTCAACTTGATTAGGAGTGAAGTTCAAATGAGAAAAAAAAATATTCGCGCAGCTTTGAGGGAGGAGATGTAGGGTTGACTGTGTAGGGGAGAGGTCTCTCCCGGCCGCTCGCCGCTTGAGGGAGGTGCTATCTACTACCGTGCTGTTAAACATCAAGATGTGCAATTTTTATTTTAAAGAAAATACACGAAATATGCATACGCGGAACAACTCTCGCCCAACAGTACTTGGTCGCTGTCACTACTGAACTAACTACCCCACTCCTTCGTGCAGCGGCAATGGACTCTCGCGCATGATTTTCTTATTTGGCTTTAAATTGAGGTGTGAACCAGGCGTAACGGGATTCGCAAGCTGGGTGGACATGCGCCTTAAAAAGCGTGATGCACGATAGGGCGTGGTGACGACGACGTTCTTTCTGGCCGTCCTTCAAGTATTTTCAGGCATGAACACGCTTCTCGGGAAACAAATTACATCGTCCCGCGTAACAAATCTTTTATTTCAAACTGTCGTTTTCTTCAGCGCCTACCTGGGACACTGCGCGGCTATGGCTCCTGCTGTGATGATATAAAAATTTCAACCCTGGCCTGGGAGAGCCGGGGTTACGACGCCTACCCAACATTTACATCTGCAGTTCATTTTCGAACGGAGCTAGATGCACATGGTTGGGGCCGATAATTCACCTCCACAGCTCATGATCAATATCACGGAATAAGTGACTATACAGAGGCGAATCTGCGAGCTGAGTTCCGGCATAAACACGGCCAAACGCCCTAACAAATTGGCGGTAGGGTTTTCGCCAATCAGCGCCTAGGCTGACCAATATCAAATCTTAAACAACATGGATGTACCAACCAGGCAATCTGCAGATTCAAGGACAACGCACGGCTAGTCAGCAGCTGAGCACGCGTACGTCAAAAGCACCGACTATCGTTGTCGCTTCCATGTACGTTTCTGTTATATGTTCATATATGATCTTTAAAGGGGCATGACACATAAATTAACGACAGGTGTTTCACGCTGTGGCATCCAGTATCACTACCGCCACTTATGAACTGTGTTGTTACGTTGGATCGGGCGTCGCGGTCCAGTGCGATGGCCTGCCCGGTCTCCTGACCTTCATCCGCTGGCCTGTTAGCTGTGGGGACACATGGCAGGTGTGGTGCATGCCACGCCGATTAGCAACATCGACGACTTGGAACAGCGTATCAGTAACGCCTGTGCAGCTGTTCGACATGACCCAGGTATCTTGGAGCGGCTTCGCCAGTCCATGACGAGGCGTAGCTACGCATGAATTGCTGCCCATGGCCGATACTTCGAGCAACTCCTACGATTGCAGCCAATGTACGTCCTGCAACTCAATAACAACGCGTTGTAGGACATATGCTCATAGGAACCCCGAAGTTTGTTACAATGGTTTAGATACATTCTGTATATCTTGGGGCAATAAATCACATATGCAAAATAAAAGCACAAATATTGAAAAAAAATAAAATAATAATAATTTGTTCACGGCGTTGGCAAAACCTTTCTAAATTGTCCTATGTTGGTTTCTGAAAAGCTGTTTAATTTGGTTCACGTACTTTGAGATAATCTATATTCCACGCAGTTTTAAAGTATCCGCCTGGCTGAAACATGACGTGCATTGCAGAGGTCTGGTAGAAAACAAGTGACTAAAAAACGGTTGCACATTTAGTAGTGGTTTCTGAACACGCAAATCATGTAAGATACATCCCATGCCTAAATACAAATTTCGCTCATTTCAAATCCAGTGCTTTCTTTGCGTGGAAATGGTTAAAACAGATTTTCATAGTAAGTCATAGTGGCTAAAATTTATATACAGTAACTTCAGAGTCGTCTTTAGACACGCATCATATCAGCATCTTTATTAGCGTGCCATAAAAATATAGGACCTCCTCATAAAGTCACGTTCAGACGAGTCGCCGACGCGAAGACTGCGTGCCATTTGAGCGCCTTGCATCTTATAGCTCGCGCGATTCGAAACCTTGGACGCGCAAAATAGCTGCAGTCAGTGCGGCAGTACCTGAGAGTTAAGGCAAGTTAGAATTGAGTTACATATATTCGCTGTTGTAGGACCATCAGTTCTGTTGGTCTCTGTATGCCTATTTGCAATCGTCATATTGGTTCACACAACATCGGGCACGCTTTCTACGCTGTACAACGTTCATTACTGGCCGGCTCTCAACCAATAGAATGCCGACTTGTAACTGGCCAAATCAGGTGTTCTTTCCTACCTAGAATAATGTATAATCCATCATATTCATTTTAAAAATTGACACTTCTGAGTGTTTCTGACGTCATATTACGTCGCAGAGAATCCTATGAAAACTGCTGGCGAAAAAATATTTCTTCGCCCATGTCTTCAAACAATACGGAAGTCGCAATATTACGGTCAATTACTGACTACTCAGTTCAATTCAGGCGAAGTAATACTACGTCGGTAGCAACAAAAGTGTCAAGTGTAACCAACCAAAGGCTAGACCTCAGAGTCTTATGCACAACTATGCAGACATCAAATTCTTATTGGTAGCTTGCTGCGATAGTCGAAGACCATGATTGGTACTGCATTATATTGCAAGTTTATTATTGGCTCAGCGTTCCCCAGAATATGTAATATAACATGAAAACCAATTGCAGAAGTAACACAGCTGCAAATTTTTTAAAATCATAGCTTGCCCTGAAATTAACCCGCGAATTTTTCATTCTGTAGATATAAGTAGAGGTCCGTAAATTTTACAATTTCTTTCGGTTACAGGTTAGGCTTCAAGACTGTATAATGAGTGTATGTTCTGTACCTGGTTGGACGGCAGTTGCTTATAGATGCTCTGAACGACTCTTTAGCCAGTAATAATCAAGAAGAAATGTCGTAGTAAGGGGTAGGTCGGTTTCACCACTACATACAACGCGACCCATTACAATAAGACGCATGTATTTGCAGTGAAATATAAAATGTCAGTCTGTTCGTGAGCAAATATTCCACTGTCAATTGTACGCCCCCCACGGATCCCACAAGTGAAAATCCGGGTGAACTTTTCGTTTAACGTTGAAATATACAGTACGTAAACATAATTCTAATAAGTTTTTCATCTATGTTCATTAAAAATATACAAAAAAAGCACTCCCCTTTACAGGTGACTGACGGCGTGATTCCTAACAATGATAGTGCTGTGCTAGCTCGGCGCAAGGCACGCTGGCCAAAGAGGTTAACCTGATTAGTAGCCTGGGGAAGACATTCCCGGGTGGAGNGGGGGGGGGGGGGTGGTAGTGGCACGAACCCTTCCGCCACATGCCCTTGAAATATATCGCAATATATAAACTATAGCTATTTTGTAATAATTTCCCACATTGTTCCTGTGCTTTTGAATAAATACAATATACCAAGATAAATATTTATTATTGATGTTTAAAGTACGTAGGCCTACGTAACATAGAGTCACAGAGTATCCCGCGAACTCCAACCTCACACGCCAGCAAAATTGTGTCACTTGCCACCAACATGCCGGAACGCTGTTTGCCAATCAGCTCCTGGTAACATACTCGCTAGCTGGCAGCCCAGCCAATAAGGAACCTTTCGCAGCTCGCAGTAGCTAATCAGACGCAAAGCCCGTTCCCTAGGGCAGTCAATCAGCAAAATGATACGCCCATATCGAAGGAACCGCAACGCCATTTCGCCCCTGTGTACCGTGCGTATATCGCCTTATATAGTAATTTTTCTAACAATATATTATTTTTGGACAAATGGATTTACTTGTGACTTCTTCACTTCGGACCCCACTTGAGAAAAATCCTGTGTACACCTCTGTTAGGAGGGGCCGCGGAGGCTGAGCGGTTAGCCTGCTCTCGTCCCACCAAGGCGAACCGTGTTCAATCCCCGGCCGGGTCACTCCGGAATTTCGCATGTGGGAATCGTGCCGGACGATGCCGCTGGTAGGTGGGTTTGTCTCCCCTGCCCTTTCATTCCAGCGCTGCTCCATACTCACCTCGCTTCACTTTCTTCGACCTCGACGTTAAGAGCCGCCAAAATATCTTCACTCACTCACCTCTATGAGCCGCTACTTTACCTTGGCGTTACGGTACACTTACGCAACTACTGAAATATCGAACTATTTGTTGCTAATGTATGTTGATAGCTCAGCCCTCCCTGGCGTCCCACACATGTGTCACGTACCACAAACGTTTCCTACAGTTTTCTTCTCGAAAGTGGTATCATCTCGACAGTTATCACAAGCATAGTTAGTTACAGGGAATGATCAGTGATCTCTTCACGTGAAGCTCCTGTGCTGCGGTAGTGTGTCCGCATGTTTATTATCTCGAAATCTGATACGGCGTATATAGCAAAGAGACTTGCACTTGACACATGGTAATTATAATTGTGCGTAGACTAAATTCCTTCGTTCTGTATTTTCGGAAAGAGCTTTCACCAAAACGATATACTGGTTTAGGTAACGAAGTCTAAATAAATGCATTAAATAATTATGTAAACCAGTCTGCGAAGGCTTGTTGGGAGAATTGAATAAAAATAACTATTACTTACGACTTTAACGATGAATCCTTCACAGNTTACGACTTTAGGGATGAATCCTTCACAGTTTCTCGCCGTTTAGGTTAACCCCCTCTGTCACGATTTCAAGCCGTGTTCCAATGTTTTGGTGACAAAATGGTAACGGAACCCGTTTTGTCTACAAATTCAGTNAGTTTCTCGCCGTTTAGGTTAACCCCCTCTGTCACGATTTCAAGCCGTGTTCCAATGTTTTGGTGACAAAATGGTAATGGAACCCGTTTTGTCTACAAATTCAGTATTTTTGTAATTTTCGTTTTGTCAACTTCGAAGCTTACAAATTACTAAATACAAATAACCAAATCGCTGCCATATTAGTTTCGCACGATTGAAACGTTTAAATGTACATTTCTATACGCGAAGTTATTGAACTAAACAAATGTGTATTGTACTCTCAATAACTATTTCACAAAGCAAGTTGCTGAACTATTCATGAAATAGGTATTTTCTCATGACACAATTATTGCGCATGACACAGTTATTTTTAAATAAAAATTTCACATCATCTTTGTTTTATATTGTTAATTTTAAATTTTAAACGTCCTTCTAACATCTTTCGGGAGTAATTACTATTTATTTTAAGGCTTCGTAGACTTTAAATTCTTAAATAATGATAACATGAAATTAATAGTAGCATAGCATGCTAGACAGTTGAATGTCGTGGTGTTCCGACTAAACATTACAAAATACTGAATAGAAGTTACGAAAAAAGAAACAAAACGAATGGAAACACGGCCTCTGTTATGAGCCTGAGTATTGAGAACTGAATAGTTTGGCGGTGTTGTGCTTGTGCCAAGAGTGCTTCCCGCCATCAGTGAACAACATGAAGCGTGCTTAATGATGTTAGCATTAACCGTCCATACACGAGGGTGGCAGCAAATTAGATCATCGACAAGGAAAACACCTGAAGCACTCAGACGCAGAATATTAAAAAAATACAGAAGTAAAATGGTAGCGTGTATCGCAAAATCCAGTCGCACGCACCAGCAAAATTGACCTTACTGTCCGGCAATATGGCGAACGACGTTGGCCAATCGGCTCCTAGAGACTTACTCGACAGACGGCAGCCCGAACATCCTGGAACCTTTCGCCCCTCACAACAGCCAATCAGACACGAGGCCCGTTTCCAGAGCTTCGCGTGGCCAATCAGCGGACAGGTACGCCCACATCAAATAAACTCGCCTCGCCATTTCACGTCTACGTACCTACCTATTCTACGACCACATCATATATTCATTGGATAAAGTTGTATCAATATACAAGAAAATAAAATCTGTGTCTACCTTCCCCTGGAGACTAGGCTTCAAAACTATGATGACACTATACAAAGATTTCTTCACAGCAATTGCCATGTATGGAGCAGCAGTGTGGTACAGAACAGCATCATAGGTCCAGATAGACAAGTTAATTTAAAGACACAGAGAGCAGCGCTTTTAAAAACCTATCAAGGCATATAGAACAATATCTATGGAAGCTCTTCAAGAAATAGCTGGGGCAATACCCGTGGACCTTTATATTAGAGAAAGAGGTGAGATAATGGAAGTCATAGAAGGTAAAAAAAAAGCATCACCGCTGTTGAAAAAGGAGAAGAGAGAAGAATCATTACTTCTGTGGCACACACTAATAAATTATTCGAAAATGTACCACACTAGTGTGTACGTACAGTAAGAGAGCGCGAGTAGTATAGTTGTTTCGCACATATCCACGGTAGCGTTCCTACATTTTCTTAGGAAAATGTCAAATCCATAGAAAAGTTCCCAACTTTGAATATTAGTGACACTAAACATTCCCGTATTTGTAATCTGAAACGTGGTACTACATCTATACAATGTATAGGTGAAAAACTTCCATTACAGTTTAGACTAGTCATCGAAAGGTTGGAAGAGTTCGATGAATGATTAACTCGCAATCAACACATGGTTGTCCCGTATTGGACAGATAATCCCGGAAGTGACACTGTAAAACCGCTCTAGAAACCTAGTAGTGGAGCGGATTCACTAAAAAAAGGGAGTTTCCCGATGAAAAATCAGAATAAACTTTATTAAGGTACAGCTAGTAGGCAACTGGTTAAAGTGTTGGAGGGGGAAAAACTCGGCAATGACGACCCGCAAAGATCAAGGATAACGAAACTGGAGGAATAAATACGAAAAAAAAAGCACTGAAACTAATGCGGAAGTAGCAATTGAAGTAGGGAAACGAACCTGGTTAAAGACGACTCTGCGCGATAACGTTACTTGAGATATAAGGACATGACTCTGAACGGAAGGACCTTTGTAAGAGGCACGGGGATCGAGTAAGGCATTACAGGCCCCCCTCTCCACATATTTAGCCAACACAGATGAAAGGAGTTCTAATACAGTGCATAAATATATTAGTAGTAGTAGTTTGTGCCACTACAGAAGGCATAGTACATATAATTGGAATCCCCTTAAAGTGTGGGGAACGGTGGTGGATGACAGGTCAGCCGCACCACTCCCATACTCCGGGATCCAAGGACAACGGGGTAAAAATAGACAGAAATGACAAACCACTTACTTAGTGAAATGCATGTAATAAATAAAAAAAATTGTAAAAATAATATGATCCAACAACAGGAAGCCATAGCCCAATATAAAAATATAAAATAAAAATATAAGGAAAATCAGTAAAGGAAAAGGATAACTTATACCCCTGTATTTCCCAGAATGCGCAAAGTTATAGTGGTGGAAAGTCACACATTCATTGTTCAACCTATGGCTGGCCATGTAAAACGAAAAATAAAACGCATTTTGTGACTGAACACTGATTTGTTGCTGTTGCATACAATACCTGCCAGTATATAGTCTATTCGTGGATTTTTCACACTTTTTTAATCAAACCGTCTAAAAATCACCTTATAACGTGTTTGGTTCTTTCCTAAATATGTCTTGTCACACATCGCAAGCACTTTATATTTCTGTTAAAATGAAAGTATTTTATTTTTAATAAAATTAAACTTTTCTTATAATTTATTTATAAAATATAATGGTTAATTTATAATCAGTACTAATTAAAACGGTGAAAAAATATGAGTGTTGGTTATGTCTAGTAAGAACTAGTTCTCATGCTAGATATTATTATACTGAGTGCGCGCGAATGCGGCGCGTTGTCCTTTTGGTGTTATTTTATAGACTTTGTTAAACTTGGTTTGAATGTGGTGGAGGAATAGCCAGAAAGTAGAACTTTAGCAGGACTTCAGAAAAGTTGGAAGGAACGGCGAATGTACTGAACTTCATGCGCAGCGTGTACACGACCGTCGACTTGGGAAATTAACGAGTTAAAAAACTTGCTTTGTGTCAGCGAATAAAAGAAAATAACAAACATTTTATTCTTTATGGCAGGGGGGAAATGCCCTCTTAAATAACTATCACGGTCCAAAGAAGCAACGGCAACAGCACGAGCGCCGATAATAAAGCAGCACTCGGCCTATCGTCATCCCATAGTTGAAACGCGAGGTAACGACAGATTTATGAACAGGAGCCAACATGGAGAATGAATGCGCTCGTATTCAGGTATGATGTACTGCAGGGTTTCGTTTATTTTTATTATTTTTATAACGAAAGGGAACACAAACTACTGCAGAAGGCCGACAACGCGCCTTGAATGCGAGTTGATGGAAGCCGCGGTCAGAGATAATTGTGACGGATGGATACGGAGAATTGACGGACGTATGAAAGAAAGGAGAAAAGGAGTGCGAGCTGACGACTGGAGTTTAAATAATGCTATGGAGGTGCCGCCAGTGGGGAATATTTCCTTTCTGGAACTGGAGCGATTGTCCGTCGTACCTGGAATGCAATTATTATTTCTTTTGACAATCGTGATTGGTGATGTTATTCACGTGTTCTCTGACTCTTGCAATAGGGGCGATGAAATGAACTATCGATTTGGACACAGCCACTGAGATGCATTCTTGTACGTCGTAAAAAACCGCCATTTAAAATACTAAAAAAAATTCTTAAATTCATGTGAACGGAACAAAAAGGCAAAAAGTTAAAATTTTCTTTCATTCAAGGGAAAAGAATTAGTAAAAATTTTATCCAGAGGTGTCTGTAAACTCACCGTAAAATTACGGATACGTTGGTTTTCAAAAGCAGACTTTCCGTAAATTTCACAAAACTAACAGTGAATTCACGGAACCTCTCCATTTTTTTTTAGTTAGTTTTCTGTACTTACAGTTTAAAATGAAACGAGATACTCAAAAAGTTTTTAATTTCCGTTATCTGTGTGTTATACGGTGTGTAAAAATATATTTTAAAAGTTTTTATATGTTATACGTGAGCAAGATTTGAACTCGAGTCGAAAAATTGCAAGTCTAAAATACTAACCGCACGCACCTACAACTCTCAAGTGCCGTTTGTAATCTACCTTTGGTATCTATAATACAGGCACATTAGCAACTTTTTCAGTTTGTATTAAAGTTTGTGTATATTAAGTGTCGCTAAATGTTACAGATGCCTGATTCTACTTTTAATGTTTGAAAGAATAAGTTTTAGTGGCGTGTATAATCTTAACTGCCACAGAAACGATTATTTTCTGGTCACATAGGCGACTCGTGTAGACTCGGCATTCTTCGTCCCCGAAACCCGAAGCTATAGGCAATACGGAGACTTTCCGTATTTAGTATTTTACGTACTTCACTCCGTTTTTTGCCATTACGGATTGAGTTTCCGTATATTTACTGTATTTTCCCGTAAAAAATTCTGTAAATATACGGAAATTATTAAGGGAGCAGTTTTGGGTTCAGGGAAAGAACAATACCTTGTCTACACGAAGCCTCCTTCCCCACTATAACCAGATAATTATCGTTTCTGCAGCAGTTAGGAAATCCACGGCACTTTATACTTTTTTTTTCTTAAAGTTTAAAATAGTAGCGTCAGATACCTGTAACTATTTTTATAACTTAAAACACTCAAATACTGTAACTGAGAAAGTTACGTTTGTCACATTTATAGAAATGAAAAATTCAAACCTTTTCCCATGGCAATTATGTAATAGGTGAGTGGTTAAAATATTGCTAAATAATAAAATATTCAACTTTTTACATTTATTTTTACACACAAAAAAAAATTGAATATATTATTTCGTAACCAAATGTTTAAATAGGAAGTACAGAAAAACTAATTTAAAAATTTACGGAAAATTTCTGTGAGTTCACGTTAAGTTGTGTGAAATTCTCGAAACGTCTTTTAATGCAAATACAAACACATAAAAAAATTCTTATAAAGGATTTCTGTACTGCAAAGAAAACCATGTCTTAGTGGCTTCTTTGTCTACAGTAACAAAATAATGCTTTCATTCGAAGAGAAGGTTACAGAAACTGTCAAGAAAAGTTTTCTTTACTTATTTTTGTTTCGTGGTAACATTACTTCCCTTAACAGCAAATAAATAAACATTCCTTGATATTTTTCTGTACACAGTCAAGAAATGTTATCTCGTACTGAAGGTAACGGTTTAGCGATGTTAAAGGTTTTCTGCCATGCATTGTAGCATTCAGTACATACCTGCTGTTCTGACGCAAACTTTCTTAAACAGTTACGAAACTGCAACCGAGCAAATGCAGTGTTCGTTCCTCATGCAGACGTTTAATGTCTTTCTGAAGTGCAGTAATTCTCCAAATCACGTATTTCAATTCCTCCCTAGTGATGCTTTTATATTCTGGCCCATGCTACTACCTACCATAACATACCTATCAAAAGTAATCTTCATACAAGAATACAAAGTGGTTGTGTGTTGAAGGGGGTGGGGTGTGCTCTTTTGAGTCTCAAAGCCGTCGTTGTACTTTTTTTTTTTTTTTTACTGAATATAGTTTTACAAGATTTGTTACTTCTTTATTATTTATTAATCACGGTTGTTTATCACATCACATATTTTCTTCGCAGTGTAACTGACATTATCACAAAGACGGCCGCTGAACTATTGTGCCGACAATGCAAGGTTGTCATAGTCTTTACTACATAGACCTAGATCAAACAAAAACTGTGTGTCTGGGAAGTCTACTTTTCAGTGGTTCATATTTAAGAAACATTTTCTTTGAGGCAATAACTTGTGTGCTGCAGCAAAGAAAGCGGTTTTTATAGTGAAGGCAACATGTCCGTCATTTTACGGGAAGTTCCGGAGGATATTTTGCCGAAATTCTTCGTTATGTTAAACGACGGATTTATATATATTTTTTAACAGGTTAACAGAGAACTCCATCTGGATTNCTTATATGGAGTTTACCACCCACTTAGGGCTGCACTCTCAAGCAACCCGACTCTGAGGAGAGACCCTCCCGGAATGCACGGCAGTCACTAAGGGCCTGGCACCCTCTCTGGGCTGTGGCCCCATTCAAGATGGACTTGGACTCCCCACCACAAACCGAGAGAAATGGGTCTTCTTGAACACCAAATTTCCCTACAGGCCAAGCCTGCGGGATTCGGTGCTGGGCTCTTCCCTGTTCGCTCAGCATGCATAACAGACCGCGGTGGTGTAGTGGTCAGACTACTCGCCTCCCACAAAGGTGAACTGGATTCGATTACTCGAGGGGTCACCTGGATTTTCGCACGTGGGAATCTCACCTGCTGGCCAGCGGGTTTTCTCAGGGATATCCCGTTTCCCCCACCCCTGTATTCCGGCGCTGCTCCATGCTCACCTCGCCTCACCCTGATCGGCTCTGAAGACCACGTTGTTAAGAGTCACCCAAACCTCTCCACTCTCCTCTCAGCAAGCATAATTGTCTGAAGGTGGGAACAGCTTCAATTTCCCAAAATGTTATAACTTGCTGTATCAAAGAAAGGGCAACTGTGTTCCATGTTTTGTCGACCAAAGTGATTAGCATACTATTTTCATACTATCCTAATTTTTTTTCTTTTCGGAATCCTTTCTAACGTTTGTTACTGACTTCCTTCTGCAGAATTAGCTATGTATTGTTTACATATTACTGGACAATAGCTAACCCTGGCTTATTTTTCTGTCTCAGTATTCTTTTATGCCGTATTCGGGGTTTATTGCGTTATACCACAAGCTTCTGCAATATCGCATGTCCGAAAAAAATAACTCCGTCAATCTGTATAGTACCAGGAGAAAATCCAGAAATTGATGAGATGATTAGTCTCCTTTCGTTTGCCAAAACGTTTACTGTATGTGTGAGTAACTTAGTTCTGATTAACCTAGTCATGTGAGAATAAGTCTCCTTAAAGAGACACGCTGCCAATAACCAAAGGAGTGGTGTGGAGTGTGCAGAGATTTGAACGTCTCTTAACATCGAGGTCTTGAGAGCCGATGAAGGCGAAGCGAGATGAGTACGGAGCAGCGCCGGAATTCAAGGGCGGGGAAACGGGAGTTCCCTGAGAAAACCCGCCGACTAGAAGCATCGTCTGGCACGATTATCACTTGGAAAAGTCCGGGAGAACTCCGCTGGGATTCGAACCCTGTTCGGCTAGGTGGGAGGAGAGTAGGTTTACTCTGACCACTACACCACTGAACATAGGACTTTGGAATCTTGCACTGTGGGGACTACACCCGAGGGTAACTCAGCCAACACTGGTGTGAATATTTCTCCGTCAATACGAAAAAACAGGTCCCTGTTATAGTTATAAAGATTCGTAAATTTTATCAATAACTTACTAGTTCGCAAAATAACGCGAACCACAATTTTCGCGAATAAAACAACATATTTTTTTACTTACGAAAATAACATAATGGTCTGTTTAAATGTCCTGTTACCTACATACGAAATATTACAATGAGTTTATTGGCTGACAACTGGCCAATAGTGAAATCCTGGTGAGGCATCGACCAATAGAACAGCACGAGAGTGGTAAGTGAGAAAAGAGACTATATAGAATACGGTGCCTTAGCAATAGTGGATTCAGGCTATTCACTTCTATCTTGTCTTTGATGCTGGTGAAACGGCGCCAACCTCAATCAAATAGCCTACAGGTAGGGTCACCTGTTTTCCACGAAAAAAATTTCAGGATATGGTGTGTTCCAACGCACTTTAGTTCACAACAAATTTCGTGATTAGGTGGGGATATGAATTGCCACGCGTCTTATCTGTTTACCCGCGAATCACGGACGGTCAGTATCGGAGAAACTTAATTCTTATTGGTTCACTCATGTAACAGGCTCTCTTCGCTCGAAGACAAGCGGTCAATAGTCAAATGAAGACTGCAAGTGTGCACATAGGATATTTATGTCTAGTATCCGCGTATAGCTTTTCGCGTTGAACAATTGGCCCTACCTACAGGTAATTCAATCCGCGAAATTTTCGTGTCGCTGCCGATGGTCGAAGGAAGCCTACGGATGTACGTGTAGGATGTTGAAATCTAGCGGGCACAAAAGCCAGACGTACCTTCTTGTATCACGAGTCATGTCGGAGATCGGGCGTGAACAGCCACCGTCCTGACCTCGTCACTTGAAAGCTACGCACCATGGAGCACCCAGTGTCTGTGCGCACAGTTACGTGACGTCACTTATCGGACGTCTGGACGAAGCGCGGCGGGAGGGGACGCCGATGGGCCGCTGGCCAATGACGTGCCACGAGCTGGACTGCGAAGGGAGGTCCTTGACCAAAATTCCGATGGTACGGGAGTTTTCCAACTCTTGCCCGCAGAGACAGATGGCCGGGAGATTTCGACAACGCCTGCTGAATCACAAATATTCCAACTTCTGCCGATTTTGAGTTAACCCCTTAAATTACAGATAAATTTTTCCTTCCAAGCGCTGGAACAGAGAAAATATTTGGCTTAACAATTTCTTACAAATTCCTTGATGTAACTTACACGACGGAACTTATACAAATAATATTTATATTTGACTACGGAATTGGCAACAACCAATAATTATTATTTTTTGTGCTAGCAGTAGCCAACAGCATTGTCCAGGAAAAGGCGCTGTCTGTATCGAGATTAGTAGTAGCCCTGACCATGGCTTCATATATTTTGCAACGTTCTTACGTGAACGAGTATATGATAAGGGGTTATATACAGACATGAAATAAAAATATACTGATTTAGGAACCAAATACCGGTAGTTTTTTGTATTTGTACAAGCAATTCGTTAGAAACTAGTTGCCAAATATGTTTTTGTAATACTACATATAAATCAGGGTGAGTGACCTCGCTCGTAGCAGCAAGGTCTTGAGAGCCGATGAGAGTGAAGCGAGGTGAGTATGGAGCAGCGGGGGAAGTGGGAGATCCCCGAGAAANGCAGCAAGGTCTTGAAAGCCGATGAGAGTGAAGCGAGGTGAGTATGGAGCAGCGGGGGAAGTGGGAGATCCCCGAGAAAACCCGCTGACCAGCGCCATTGTCCGTCACAATTCCCACTTGCGAAAATCCGGAGTGAGCCGGCTGGAGATTGAACTGGGTTCGCCTTGGTAGGAGGCGAGCAGGTTAACCGCTCAGCCACCGCGGCCTCCTTTCTATCACTGTAAGTTTCACAAAACCTTACTGTAGAATATGTAAAACTAATGTAGAATTTTAACCCTTCCAGTTTCCGTGTTTATGATCGAAGAGATGTTGCAACTGCATGATATTTATGGTTGGCACTGTACGTAACAAAAATCAGCCTCCAGTGTTTTGAGCATCTTCGCTGTGATACATCTGATTTGTTGAAGTTTGTGAACTTCTTGTTTTTGAATTAATAATGTTAATAACGCAGAGCAGGCAGTACGTCCTTCATTTGTCGCGAGAAGCAAGTTCGACACAAATAAAGCGCACACTACAAAAAAAAAAAACCAAATGCATCATTTCAGCTCTAAAATTAATTCGAGACTGAACGGTTTAGCAAGCAAACGCTTCATTTATACTTGGAGTTTATTATAAACATTGGGATTCAGAAATAATNGAGACTGAACGGTTTAGCAAGCAAACGCTTCATTTATACTTGGAGTTTATTATAAACATTGGGATTCAGAAATAATTTTATATATTTTATAAAATATAATGTATTGTAAATATACAATATTACAACCTTAGAGTTAAAAAAAATTATTGACAACTAGTTTCCAAAGAAATGTTTGTCACGAGTGCAGAAATATCTTTTTTGTGTAGTGGAACAGCAACCAGGTGGGTTTACAGTACTATCTAGATGTGTGGTCAAATATGAGGATTTATCGCAAAAATTTCGGATTCCTTGTTAGTAGTATATATATATGGGGAGTCTGAGCCAATGTATTTTAAATGGGAGTGTGTGACTTCGGCTGTTGCTGAGGATAGCTTCTTCGGCGGACTTGGGTCTTCGGCTCGTCTCAGAATTTCTGGACTACCCGAAGGAGCTCAGCTCTTACGCCCACTAACTCTTCATGCATATATATATATATATATATATATATATATATATATATATGATAGCCATAATACTTTTATAGACATATGGCATGTAATAGAGAAATCACTAATTTTCAATCAAATTTAAAAAGTAAATTTTGCATTTTTTTAATTATAACAAAATTATACATAGAGTATATCAGAATCAAATAAATATCTCTCAGCTACATTTACGGTCTCCTCTCATGAAGTATAATTTATATGCGATGCCAGAATCTGCCAAATTATTCACTGCCGCCACTGTTATGTATGTGTGACCAATTCAAGCACTTCATACTAGTAGCAACCACCTGTACAAGTATGTTATAATCATGGTATGGGTAACAATCTAACAACACTTTTGTAGGCATACTTGGCATTAATTACAATACCAATAGTGCTAAGCCCTTTAGATTTGGAATGTACGAGGGTGATAAACAGACTTATCACCCATGCTCTTCTTGAACAGCAATAAATGTCAATATTTCGATGAATCCCAATCCTCCGCAATCAGCTCTGCAATCTGCTCCGCAATCAGTTCTGCAATCACCTCCGCAATCTTTGGATCAATAATTCGCAATCATTCCATCTATCTTTCGCAATCAATCCATCAATCTCAGAATCATTTTCTCAATCCTCCAAACATCCAATCAATCTTTCGATCAATCCCAATCGCTAGANAATCCATCAATCTCAGAATCATTTTCTCAATCCTCCAAACATCCAATCAATCTTTCGATCAATCCCAATCGCTAGAATCCTTTATTCAATCCATCAGTTTGTCCCTATATGTATTAAAATTACATTCGTTCGCCAACTGTCTCCAAATTTGTACATGTCAACAGACTTAATATATTGTATGCAGTACTATGTATGCGCTTTTGTACTTAAAGTCTTCGTTGATATTCTGTTGATTACTCATAGCACCACTTTAAATTTGTGACGAATAAAAGGATACAACAAACATAAAAAAAAAGAAAAAACAACTATGTTATAATAATGATTAATTATTTTGTAATTATAATTTCAGAAGAACGTAGTTCTACACATCATGCGATATAGTCCCTCCACTTCAACACTGTAATGATTGAAGGTATCTTGTTAATGTGCGAGAAATCTCCATGTAGCTATCCTATGTCTGACTCTATCAACAAGTTGATTCGGGTGTTCGAGAAATACGTAACGAGTGTTTTTGACGTCTTCTGCCTTCTTCATGTCACTTGTTGTAGCAAATTTGGTAGAGGGGTGTATCAGTGCATCGAGAAATTTGCCATCGTCTTCAGCTCAATCACTGTCGTCATAGTCATCATCAGTGCAGTTTTCATGATCGTCTTGACCTCCTGTTTCATTCTCAATATCAAGTTTACTTTTCTTTGTAGGAATCGCATGGTCATCATCAGTATTTAGAGCCAATGATCGTTCATTTTGAAGTTCGTCGACTTCACGCAAAAGTCTTACAAGTGTGCATTCCACACAAACTGACTCTACTGTACTCATTCCATCTTTAACATTAACTGTCTCATCATAATCGCCTGACGAATCAGTGACCACCGATGTAGTATGGGGTATTGGCGATATCGCTGGCTGGCTCTCTAAATAGCAATCATTGCAATTATTGATATGGTTCTTCAATGTATCACCTTACATAAAAGGTGTGTGAGGCCAATGCCGTAACACTTCATCGCGCGAAAGGACTCTTTCCACAGGCGGTTCTCGCATGTCACCGAGAATGACAGATTTTGCTGAAGATATTTTCCACAGTAGCAACACTGTTTTCCATGCAATTTCGCAGCAGTGAGAGAAGGTACATATATAAAGGTAAGCTCTACAGTAGACTTCGTACATTCATTGGATTGCATCACATTCATGAAAAAAAATTAAAGTTTTTTATACAGTAGCATCTTGTGTATCTACATGGCCTAGCCATTGCTCTATATATGTACTTATTAACATTTTTTATCAGTGAGATTTAGGCATTTCTATTCATCCATTCAACCAGACATTTTATCGAGTTCCTTGATCACATTACCACGCAGTTAAATCTTGAACAGTTTCTCTTCCAGATAAGTTTTTCGCTCAGATTGAGCAAAGCTCCGCAAATTACCCATCTTGTTTCGCAAATGACCCATATTGCTCGGCAAATAACCCATCATGCTCTACAAATGACACATATTGCTCCGCAAATGACACATATAACTCCACAAATGACACATCTAGCTCTGCATACCACGTAAAATGAAATACATATCTATGACTCATATTTTAAAAATAACTGCCTAAACTAATATAACCATAAAAACTCTTTGGTATAGGATAAAATATCAATAACTTAATTCCAAACTGGACATAAATAATTTGAATAAATTTCAATATTTAATGGGCGGGTATAAATCTTTCTTTGATTGCTTGGGATAGCTATAGTGTTTGTACTAACCTGTCATATTTACATGACTGGAGCTTTTAAATAAACTGTTAAATTACTAACATGATGAATTGTTAAAGTTGCCTATCTTGGCAGTACTTGAATATCAAATTAGGCTACAGTCGACTGAGTGGTTCTATAGTAGTTCAAGTAGTGCTATCTTATTAATTGTCGTACAAAGTAAGAATTTGTTAGCGAATTACATGCTGGAAAAAAACACTGCAAGCTTACTGATTTTGCCAAAAACTGACCTAATTGTTTGGCACATACGGCATTCTAACAAATAAAAAAATTTAAAAAATAAAATCACTAATTTGAAGCATTCGATTTGTTTAAAAACTATAAAATTCTTATGTTTGACGCATGGCGTAATTAGGAGTATTAGAAGTGGGGCTGTCACTAACCCCCCCCCCCCTT
>NQII01000245.1:751868-820621 GCA_002778355.1 Clitarchus hookeri | reverse complement strand
CCCCCCCCATAACCAAAAACCCTGGTGATACTGGGACATGCGCTGCGGAAGAATAAGCTGACATGGTAGGTTTCAGGGTGCAGTTCATCCCTCCTTCCACCAACAAGAACGATGGCACATGTAAGAAGTGCTTTGTACTGCACCCTCCTCGTCCCCCCTCCCCCCAACAAGGGTGACACATGTAGGAAACGAGGGAGGGAGCCAAGAGAGAATATAAGCCTCTTTGCAAGGAGGACGGGATCAGTAGATCAGTAGGTCAGTAGATCAGAAGATCATCGGTTGGTCAGTTCGTTAATACCGCACAGAGAGGAATCAGTCATGTCAACCAGTCAGATAGAATCGCAAGCCGAGAGAGGACGTGAGTGCAGCCATTACCGAGGTCGAGAAGATCGGGCCTCCGGCCGCGTCAGTTCGCAGAAACAGTCGAAGCAACGAGTAGCAGGTGGCGCGGAGTTTGGTACCGCCACACCGGAATGCGTAGGTAGTCAGTCGCAACATTAAGGGGTCAGCCAAATCGGGATGCGAGACGCGAAATGCAGGTCAGAATCAGAGACAGTTACCAGAGTTACGTCGGACGAGTAGTTTCACCACGCCGGGATGCGAGTCAGTCAGTCAGTTACCAGTCAGTCAGTTACAATGCACCGAGAAGGCAGAGTTGAGTGATGAGCTCCAACGAGGGAGTGACATGTCGAGCTAGTGGGATTAGTCCAGTGCAGCCCGTACCCGAGAAGGACGGGTGGGGCCCCACACAGGGTCCCTCGCCGGGACGTGGTAGGGAAGTAAGCAGTCAGTTACTACCCTACTCCGAGAACGGAGCGAGTGGTGAGCTTCAAAGAGAAGCGCCACATCGAGAGGAAGCCAGCTGAGTGCAACAAGCCATCCACAGAGGGCCTGTAACAGGGCCATCCAGCTCACCAGACCTCACCAACTGCCAGAACGTATCCGGGCCATCCAACTCACCAGACCCCAAGTGCCGGAACAACTACCACGNCCAGCTCACCAGACCTCACCAACTGCCAGAACGTATCCGGGCCATCCAACTCACCAGACCCCAAGTGCCAGAACAACTACCACGCAACAAGTACAGATAAGTAACCACGTCGTCACTCAGGGACCTGTCCTGTAACCTAATGCCCCCACAGTGTCTGAAACGTATCCAGAACATTGTAGCCAGCCCTTCAGGCCTTGAACTCGCAGGGCGTTAAAGTATGTGTACTTCCCGCAACAGTGCCGGAAAAGTGTGAATGAATTCCCGTTTAATAAACCTGTTCAAAACCAAGACGTAATGAAGTATTTAANCAACAGTGCCGGAAAAGTGTGAATGAATTCCCGTTTAATAAACCTGTTCAAAACCAAGACGTAATGAAGTATTTAAAAGATACCCGCAACCGTCAAGGCACCTATAGTCTGTGGCAGTTAACAGTAACTGTAGACCCTACGAACCATTCTGTACACCACAGGTGGGGAGTAGCGTCATGTTCTTGACATGTACGGTGAATGTATCGAGTTTGGTGAAATCTGTTGAATGCATTCCAATGTTTTTACGGAGAAGACACATACAAACACACGTAGACACATGTAGGAAGGTGATAAGATAATGTCATATTCCCTTCGGAAAGTATTTGAAAAATCCTAAATGTGTTTATAGCAATTAGCAACAAAATGTTTCCAATTATTAAAAAAAATATTAGGAAATACATATATATATGACTGTGTCCATAGATATTTATCCCAGAAATGTAAAAGGGGGAGAGGAGTAAAGCACAGAATACCTAAGAATACAGAAGCCAAATAGCTTCTTACACCATGAACTCCAGACGCGCATTCCAGGAAAATGGCATCACTGTTCAGAATAATGGCGCAACGCCGTTCCCCAGAATTTGCATTTGACTTATTCTTGTGCTACAGAGCAACAGAAGTTCTTTTCATGGGTTCCATTGTGTGCGTTGCTATGAAGGGTTAATATTAGGCCTGCTCTGACAATAATTACTTATGATACAACAGCTGAAATAAAAAATAACTGTGAATTCATTGGGCTATAAATATATTTTTCGAATGTGTTGTGGTGATAACCAGGTGTGCGGGAATTTCGAGAATTCGTTTTGTAAACGAGTAAACTTCAAATACTTAATATCTCTGTACGCCTTTCACGATTGTTGTTGTGACGCGAGCTGCACGAAACTCTGAAACGATAATACGAATAAGTTATATAAAGAAATCATATGCATCGTAGTTAAAAAGAAAAAAAAATCCATCTTATTGTGTTAGCAGTTTGTATATATGTATGTGTTTTTGGATTGCGGGAGGTTGCATGTTTTGAGTATACAAAAACCCGTGAAGTTCATTTTGCCACCATAATAAACAACAATTTTTTTTTATTAAGTGAAATGAGATTATTGTTTACGATTACCAAGAAAGTACCATCACAAAGTAACATGTTGCAGGCTCTGTTAAATTAATGCAACGGATCTAATTAAGGTATTAACTTGAGAGTGTTAACGTTCAATTTTTTTTCAAGGTTTTAAATAAGTTTAAAATGTGAGATCAATAGTAATTCAAATAAATGCAAAAAAATAAAAAATTAAAACACAAATTTCAAAATAACAACAACGTTATGAAACAGTTTATTTAAAAAAAGCACTTAAATAGCCCACGATTTGGGATAACAACTAGTACTTTAAATCTGAATCTTATAGTAAAATTTGTAACTACAGGTGAACCACATAANGTAACTATAGGTGAACCACATAATTAAGTCTCAGGAAATTATGGTATTTTCGTGACATCAGAATATATTTTGATGCTTAGTAAAACACATTTGCAATGTAGTAACTCAAAATATGCTTCGCAGAAGATGTGATCTATTAAACCTCATGATACATTTAATTTTTGCTTTGAAAGTTAATGTCTAGCTTGTTTGAACTTTTGTTTGACATTTGATACTGTTTAACAAAAATATAAAATATTCTAGACACATAAATATTTGGTGGATGTTTACATTAGTAATGGGTAATACTAAATACACTTGGTCGAGCAGTAGCGTGTTTGAATCGCATTCAGTGGCCAGATCCGATACNAACCTCATGATACATTTAATTTTTGCTTTGAAAGTTAATGTCTAGCTTGTTTGAACTTTTGTTTGACATTTGATACTGTTTTACAAAAAAATAAAATATTCTAGACACATAAATATTTGGTGGATGTTTACATCAGTAATGGGTAATACTAAATACACTTGGTCGAGCAGTAGCGTGTTTGAATCGCATTCAGTGGCCAGATCCGATACNCAGTAATGGGTAATACTAAATACACTTGGTCGAGCAGTAGCGTGTTTGAATCGCATTCAGTGGCCAGATCCGATACCAGCCAAAAGCACTTGAGATGGTTTTCCGAATTAGTTTCCCATATCAGTTTCAGAAAAAAATACTTGAACCTTCCTATCTACTGAACCCGGCAAGGTCAAAATGGATTAGAAATTCCTAGTACTGATCGGAGCAAGATACTCTATCCGAAGGCTAACTCACAGAATTGATAACGTTAAAAAAGAGATGGGGATAGAGGAAACGGGAGCATGCGGAGAAAATCCCCACAACAATGGCAGTGTTCCCCACATTCCCCTCTGAGAACACCATTCTGTAATCGAACCGGAAACTTTAGTGATGAGGAACGAGAGGCTAACCACTGAAACTGTGCGTCCTCCTGAAATGACATAAAGATTATTACCATGTTNATTCTGTAATCGAACCGGAAACTTTAGTGATGAGGAACGAGAGGCTAACCACTGAAACTGTGCGTCCTCCTGAAATGACATAAAGATTATTACCATGTTACACTAATGTTTGTGAAAATATCAACATGCGGAAAGAATGGCCCGAATGAATCCAAACTCGGAGGATATGTAGAACAGTGTACCAGCAATAAGTGATAACGTTTGCAGACAGATAGTGTACACGCAGACCCAGCAGAGCCCAGTGGATAGAAGAGGGTCGTGCGCAGTGACAAGCGGCTACTGGACCACGCAATGTGACCACAGCATGGGATGACCACCATCTTGTCCGCATGGCCATAACAGACCGTACAGCCTCGTCCACAGTGTTGGCTCGACACTGGAGCACTGCAACTGGTTTGAACCTGTCTGCATCGACGGTTCGACGACGTCTGCTGCGGGCTGAACTGGTGGCACATATGCCATTGCGTCGGCTTCCATTGTCCAGAAACCACAAATGTGTTTGGTAACGGGCGCACGGACGGTTTTTAGCCGCATGGCCGCGGCGGTAATTCAACAGCTTGGAATAAAACACACTGCTTGAAATGGAACCGAGCGCACGAACGGATAATTTTCCGCGGCAGTTTAAAAACGCATTAAGTTTTATTCTGCAGACGGAAAGCTGGCCGCCGCGAGGAATGAAGCAGCTAGTATTCAATAGTTGCGCGCGCAAGAGCGGATAAATAAACGGCTTCAGTGAAGTTTGGTGTGTATACAAGGGCAGTTCTTTGCAGAGTAATGGCTGCATATATACAACAAACTTTTACTTGATTAGAGTGATAGAAATATGAAGGAGGAGCTCTATAGTAATAAAAATATAATAAACTTTTATTAGTAATTTTGACTTCCGCAACCCCCGAACAAAGACAAGGTCCTATTAGGACAACACTAGATATTATGGAAGTGGAGAGGGAATTAGCCCGGGCGATGTTGGTAAACTGAAATCAGGATGGCAGAAGTGGGATTCGAACCCGAGTCTTACAGAATGCGAGGCTAGTGGTTTAATTATTTTCTATTAAATAAATATGTATTGCAATTCTATTTGTCCCATATTTTTCATAAAACAAAAATACATTTGTTTTACCATTCGGCACCAAAACAAATTCGTTTATATTGTAAAATGGATATATTTTAAAATTATCGATTTTTCTAAATAAACTTGTANTGGCACCAAAACAAATTCGTTTATATTGTAAAATGGATATATTTTAAAATTATCGATTTTTGTAAATAAACTTGTAGTTTATTAAAAACACTGATTAGTATAACAATATTAAAAGTTAGAAACAGAATACACAAAATATTAAATAATATCAGTTTGTTAATTAAAATTACACCTCATTAATAAATTATATAAACAGTCATAGAATTTAAGATAATCCATATAAGATAAATCCCCTCCTACAGTACTATAAAATTATTTTAATCTCAGTCGTTTTTCCACAATGCTGTTGAAATGCAAAACTGAAACACCTCGCGAACCTAACGGTAATTTATGTAAAAAACTCAATAGAAATGTATTCATAGTTTTGTTATGTTTTACTAAGCCTGGCATACTAATTACCTAATAAAACTTTGCTTTCTTGTGCTATGATCATATGTATACATGTTATAAAACTCAACGTGTCTTTGTCTGTTAGTGAGCTTATCACTCGAGAACCACGTATCCGATTTACGTGTTTTCCTTTAATTCATAGCTATGTTCTCTAGCCAGGTTTTAGTATATATTTTGTTACATAAAGTAACATAGCAGTGACGATAATAGTGAATCAAGTCGGAAAAATGTTTGCTGCCAACGCGCTCCTGCAATACGCTGTCTAAACTGTTAAAAATGGATCAATATCATGTAGTAAAGAATTGTGTAGAATAAAAAAACCTTAAAAACACTTCGCAGTAGCATATATATATCTGTAACAGAGAAATACTAATAAGCGTTTTTACCATTTCATTTATCTATAAATAAACACGTAAAATTCAAGCTGTTGTTTCCCCATACAGCATACAATTCTCGCCTATACTTTAAGACAGTGATCGCCAAACCGTAGATCGCGAGCTACGAGTAGCTCGCGGGGACATTTCCGGTAGATCGCGTTAACGCTCCGGTTGGCTAGCCTTGATTCCTCCACTGAGCTGACGCTGACGACAACAACTGCTTGTTTCTCCCGTGCAACTGCCATTGTCAGCCGCATCTCATAGTTGATTGTATAGGTGTGATGGCGTGTTCAAGCAAAAAGCAAAAAACGTATCACTTTCATTTGGAATGGGAAACCGATTACTTCTTTACCCAGGTAGAGGACAAATGTGTGTGTTTACTGCTGCGCAAGTGTATCATTTGGGAAGAAAGGAAACGTCGAACGTCACTTCAAAACCGTTCACGCAGGGATTGAAAAGGATTTCTCAGTGAATTCTGCTCTAAGGAAAGAAAAGGTAAGGCAGCTAAAATCTAAACTTAATGTTCAACAAGCAACTGTTTTAAAACCATTAAACAACAATAAAGCAACAACTGAGGCGTCATTCCGAGTTTCAAATATTATTGCACAGAATAAGAAACCATACGAAGACGGTGAAATAATCAAAACTGCATTTTTATAAGCTGCAGATGCATTATTTGATAGTTTCAGAAATAAAACTGAGATAATGTCTGCAATTAAATCTCTACAGCTTTCTGCAAATACAGTAATGAGAAGGGTTGATTGAGGTTATGAGTTCTGACGTTACCTCACAACTTAAAACTGACTTTGATCGCTGCAGCTATTTCTCCCTGCAACTTGACGAATCGACTGATATAGTTGATACAGCGCAGTTGGCCGTTTTTGCAAGAATGGTTTTTGATAATTTCGAAATAGGAGAGGAGCTGGTAAAGATTACACCGTTAACAGCACACAATACAGGACAGGACATATTTTTAGCAGTTAAATATCTTATCAACTCTTAAAATATATTTTATAAATAAGCTGGTGGGATTAACAACTGATGGAGCTCCTGCGATGGTAGGCAGAGAGAAGGGATTCATAACCTTGTGTCGTAAAGACAATAGCTTTCCGAAATTTCGGTCTTACCATTTTGTAATACACCAGGAGTCACTGTGTGGAAAGTTTTTAAGTATGAACAATGTAATGAAAACAGTCATAAAAATAGGGAACAAAGTTAGAGCACATGCAATGCAGAGACGTTTGTTCAGAGCACTGACTGATGAACTAGATTGCCTGTATGATGATCTACTGCTTCATACGGAAGTTCGTTGGTTGAGTAGAGTCAGAGCTTTACAACGTTTTCAAGAGTTGCTTCCTGCCTTAGTAGAATTTTTGGAAGAACGAGGTGAATCCTTCCGNGGGAACAAAGTTAGAGCACATGCAATGCAGAGACGTTTGTTCAGAGCACTGACTGATGAACTAGATTGCCTGTATGGTGATCTACTGCTTCATACGGAAGTTCGTTGGTTGAGTAGAGGCAGAGCTTTACAACGTTTTCAAGAGTTGCTTCCTGCCTTAGTAGAATTTTTGGAAGAACGAGGTGAATCCTTCCGNGCAGAGCTTTACAACGTTTTCAAGAGTTGCTTCCTGCCTTAGTAGAATTTTTGGAAGAACGAGGTGAATCCTTCCGTGAACTAGAAGATCCGGTTTGGCTGCAGGATTTTGTTTTTCTCGCAGACATCACCGAAAAGTTAAATATCTTTAACTTGAAACTTCAAGGTAAGGATAAAGATATTGGGGGAACAATTTCAGATGTTGCTTCATTCTCAAAAAAGATGGAACTGTGGGAAAAAAATATAATCCAAGGTGAATGAAAGCACTTTGCCTTTTTGAAACAAACCCTTGACAAGCAAGGGTCTTCAACGCCTCCTTACAACAGCAAACAATACGTTGAAATTATTTCAGATTTGAGAAGTGAATTCAACAAACGCTTCTAAGATTTCAAAAGGATTTCAATTGTTGCACAGTTTGTCAAATCGCCTTTTATAGAGATTGATGCTGAAGAGTTCTNGATTTCAATTGTTGCACAGTTTGTCAAATCGCCTTTTATAGAGATTGATGCTGAAGAGTTCTTTACTTCTGTCATAGAGCATTTTGATATTTAAGAAGACAATGCTGCAGTGGAGTTGGAACTAATTGATTTTAAAAATGATTTATCTGTAAAATCGCTTTCTTCAAGCTCTGAAAATATTTGGCCTCTTGTTNGGAACTAATTGATTTTAAAAATGATTTATCTGTAAAATCGCTTTCTTCAAGCTCTGAAAATATTTGGCCTCTTGTTCCTCAAGAAAAAAATACCCAATTTTGGTCCAGGTTTGTCTCAAAGTGAAGGCAATTTTCAGCTCTACATATATGTGTGAGATTTCTTTTTCTAGCATGAAATTTACTAAAAATAAGTACAGAAACAGACTCACTGATGAACACTTGGACAACTGTATTCGAATGGCAGCCACTAACTACTCTCCCAAAATTAAAAATTTAGTTGATGACAAAAAAAAGAGTTCCATCCTTCTCATTAAAGTTAATAAGTCTGATAAAAAATCTGTTATTACATTTGTTATTTATTACTACCTACACTTCAATTTCTTTCTTACGTACAATTCAATTTCAGTTTCTTTTTGTTATATTCAGTTTAATTAAAATTTATTTCATATTTACTAGAAATGAAAGCTTATAGGCAATAAACAAATGTAAGATTTTTTTTAAAAAGTTTGTAGCTCACAGTAGGATTTAAAAACGGCACGGTAGCTCAGAAGCTTCATAAGTTTGGCGACCACTGATTTAAGATTTATGAAAAGTTCTGTGAAAAAGTAATTTTTGTGAGTCGGTTGACCGTACGCGGACATGGAGAGCTATGGTGGGGGGGGGGAGGACTTTATAAAAAAAACCTAAACAGTTATTCTGTAGCCCATGCGAGCGGAGCCGCGGGCGCAGGTAGTTATAACTATTACGTAGATTAGAACACTTAAATGTTCCTTTACATTCTTAAGACGCTGCCACATAATAAGACTACACCATGCTAAAGGTGTGTGTGGTAAGAAGCAAAACACTAACTATATTTATTTTTGTACAAAATGTGACTTTTTAAAAGTAGACATAATACTTTGTATAGGAGTGCATACATTTTTGTTTAGCTGTTCCAGGTCAGTTTACAGTCAGTTTTAATATCCAACAGTTTTATATTCATATATCCTACACTAAGTGAACTAAAAATCATTTCTTCAGTTTTGTCCTTAAAATAATTAGGGGCCTACAACAGTTTCTATCCTTAATAACCTCTTCAGTTTTATCCACACAATCTCATTAGTTTTATCCAGTGGGTAATGGTAGGCCTATTCATATGCAATAGAGTACCCAACATACTGTATTTATACATTAGTATTCTTATAAACTGAAATTGCCCTTTCAATAATATTTGGCTTGTTAATGGACGAATCCACACCCCCCTTCCTTACTTTTCCATTTTCAAACTGAGATAGCAGTTCCCAATGCTCACTCACTTTATTTCCACGGTTATATCACCGCCACGGCTACATATCCACACGGCTAAAAAAACGCCCGTGCCCACCTTGCTGTAGACTGCAATGGGTACGTGAAAGCCGTCGCTGGCTTGCTGAGTGGCAAAATATAGTGTTTCCGGACGAGAACCACTTCAACCTGTCCTACAGTGATGGTCGCGTACATATTAGACGCTACTGTGGTGACCGCAATCTGGCAGCCAGGATTGTGGAGCGGCATAGCGGACAAATCCCAAGTGTGATGGTTTGGGGCGCCATTCGATACAACATGCGATCTCAACTCCTATGATTTGAAGGCAATCTGAACTGCAGCCGCAACACCAGGGAGGTTTTAGATTCCGGGGTAATACCTCTCCTTCAAGCGACTCCACATGCCATATTTCAGCAGGACGATGCCCTGCCACATGTGGCGAGGAATTTGCAAGCCTTCTTCAATGAACGATGGGTACCACTGCTTCCCTGGCCTGCACGTTCGCTTGACATGTTGCTCATCGAAAATGTCTTGGTATGGTTGGTCGGCAACTTGTTCGCCATGGTCATCCAGCAACCACTGTTCATGCTTTGTGTACTCATATACAAACCATGCGGAGGGAGATTCCCCAGGAACATATCCAGGTCCTCTTTGATTCCATGCCACGACGTTTAGGGGCTCTGATTGCAGCACGTGGGCGCTTCACACCATACTGAATTATCAAGGACAGAGATCATGTACAGGTCTGTAATCCTAATTAATTGTATATTTTCATGTACCTTATCTGTGTTATAAACTTCATTTCAATCACAAGTATCCTTCTTAATGTTGAATTTTTCAGAAATGCTAGTGTATTAATAAATGAGGTCTAGGAAAGTTAATATTGAGGAACTGCATTTGCCTGTATTGAGGCAGAAAAAAATCACTTGCGAAATTCTCAATTGTCTTTCTTGGATGGACAGACGGGAGTGAATCCCTGACTTTCCAAAAACGAAGCAGGCAATTATTTTATTTAATGTATACTAGAGAAAACAGAATTTTTCGTTCTATCGTTCCTTAGTTCGAAGAGTTTTAATACGAGAAAAACACCAAACAGCACCATTGCTGCTGATACATGACTTTATAAGAATTAATTTAGCAAGCAAGGTCAACACAGTGGGCCGTGCCCCACGTATTTCCTGGTACAGGAACGTATGTAAAAATTCCCCAATGCAGTACGAAAGCAGATGAAACGGACAGGCGTGATCGAATACAGGTGTAAATTACATAGGCGACTGCAATGAACTTTTGCTGCAGGATACACTCCGCCCATGAAATGATAGGTTCTGTGTAGTCGCCGTCCCACTGTTGCAACATCGTACGACCTACCTTTCGTGGCCTCGCGTACAGGGGCGACGAGTCATTGAGCGCGCGTGACGAAGTCGCCCTTATCGCCCCGCTCCTGCCGCGCCACGGTAATGCAAAACAGTTCCTGGTGGGCGAGCATGTTAGTCACAAGCGTAGAGAACGTCCCGAAATCCGCAACATCAAAATGTAAGCTCGTGCATTGCAAAAAAAAAAAAAGCTATAAAAACCAAAAATTATTTTGCCACAACGGATTTAGACTGATATAGTCTGTTCACAGTTGATTGGGCACTTTTCAAATCAACCTTTGATAAATGTCACTGTCCCTATATGTGGGTGATTTAACAGGCACACTGACCGTCATACGCTTGCAGTATAGTTGGTAACGACGGACGTAAAGTAGTTCCATGTTAACATTGAATTAAAAGTGCTAGGTTAACATTTATAAATTATGATACGATTTTCTTTTGCTTTCTGTTTTTAATGCAAATAATAGTAGGAATTAGCATTTTTTAAAATTATTTTATATGCTAATAATTTCAGAGTTTTATTTGACCGAAGTACGAATAAAGTGGTGAGGCCAATGGCAATGTTAATTTTCCATGCAGTGGGAAAATGCGTAATGTACATACAAGCAGTGCTTTCAGAAGTGCTCAGTTTACCCTGAACACAGCCTATCATAGCGACAGCAATCAAGTGGATGGTTCGTACACAGTAAACATTTCTGTACTTGTAACCAGTTTCCGAAGATTTACTTATAACTCTAGAGCTGATATATAAACTGAAGAGCCAAAAAAACTAGTATAGGAGTTTTCATGCAAATAACACAGGTATGGAACCAATCAGAGTAACGCGATCCGGTCAGCAGTTAGATCGGTTACTGTTGCTACAATGGCAGGCTAAGATTTAAGTGAGTTTGAACATGGTGTTATAGTTGGCGCACGAGATATGGGACATAGCATCTCCGAGGTAGCGATAACATTTGGATGTTCGCGTACGACAATTTCACGAGTGTACCGTGAATATCGCGAATCCGGTAAAACATCACATCTTCGACATCGCTGCGGCCGGGAACAGATCGTGAAAGAACGGGAAAAACGACGACTGACGAGAATCATTAAACGTGACAGACGTGCAACCCTTTTTCAAATTGGCGCAGATTGGATTTGTGGACTGCCCTGCGGGATTCATGGTGTAAATTGCCTCCTGCATACCTTCAGACATTAGTCGAGTCCATGCCACGTCGTCTTGCGGCACTTCTGCCTACTGTGGCGGTGGAAAGGGGGGGGGGAGACTACACGATATTAGGCAGGTGTACCAGTTATTTTGGCCCTTCAGTGTATATATTTGCAACACATTATAGTAGGAAAAAAATACAAAATTATTTATGTAACTCAATGTTTATAATAAACTTGAAGCCTACAACTATATAATGTTATAATTCAACATTAGTACTACACATACCACACTACTGTTTAGTGTAGTATGTATTAGTGTTATAAAAAATATTTGGCGACTAGTTTCCAAAGAATTTCTTGCACAATTACATAAATATTTTTTAGTGTTTAGACGTAATATTGTTAACGGAGGTAGTAACAGCAACAGAACTGTATGTTGTTGCACTGTCTGTGATTGTACCTTTAACTACATGCTGTTCACGGTACAATGATCACTTTTGATCGCCCGTTAACGATTAACTTGTATGTACAGAATGTTCTTCTATTATATGTAAAATTAACATTGCCAGGGGTCTCTACACTTTATTAATGCGTCGGCAAAATGAAACCGTCACATTGTGAGAAAAGTAAATGTTAATTTCAAATTTGTTTTTTTTAATATTTATATGTGTTACAAAGAACTAAAATTAATACATATAAATAATATTAGTATTCACAAATATTTACCTAACATTCTGAATTCAACGTTAAAACATGGAACTAGTTTCACTCCTTCTTTGCCAACTTTTCTGGGCCCATGCCAGTCGGTGTGGCTGTTACGATATGCAAGTAGGACTATTCCCTTTTCTAAAGGTTGATTTCAAGTGTACTCAATTAACCATGAACAGCCGATATACATATTGTTCCCAGAAAAGAGAAATGTGCCCTTGCTACAAAACAGACGGTTCCTTCAGTAGAGACAAATTTAGCAATATTTCGATTGCTCCCGCAACAAACATAACTGTAATAAACTTACGGAACATTCTGATCCTGGTTCTGAAGTTTAACGGTTGCTATTCTGAAGACCGATTACAGATTGGTTATGTTTTCACTCTTCTACGATGACTTTCTTCGATGTGTTCAGCAGAAATAATCACACAACAAATACAAGCCTACTTAATACAAACTATTGAACAAAGTAAATTGGTTATGCGGTGGCGTCTATGTCTCGCAGTCGTTTAATCGTGAATTTCAGCCATTCGGCTGTATCGTAGACGTTTTCCCACTCATCCACATGTCCTCATTTCAAACAAATGGTAGTGTAATTATTTAGCATGAATATCAGCAATGCCTTTCACGTTTCATTACGCTCCTGTTATAAGGTTCGATGTGAAAAGGAGTACAAACTATTATGATTGAATCAGGAACATACTGTTAACAGATAATTACATTCGTCTCAGACTACCGACTGAACTACACATTCTTTGCAGGACAGTTAGGCCTACGTATGTTCTTATTTACACAGGATTTTACTGCCTGCCAACAACGGGAAGGAAATCACAGAGTAGTATTATGTAAAACAATGTACAGTTCACACACAATATAAAACAAAAAGCAAGAGGTAGTAACACATTTAGGGCAAATAAATTAAAATAAACACACAAAACCGCAACTACACAAGGGCATTTGGCTAGTTAATTAAAGAAAGAAAAGAATGAAGGATAAACAGAAATATTACTTAATACGTAGAAACCTGGTAAATTTTCTGATACATCTCATGACAAGTTAGACTTCAAGCACTTGAACGTTTGTATGACGTTTGCAATTGGCCTATGAAATATATTAAATGTCCTCGAGAACTAAGGCCCAGTAATAAACAGACAACGAAAAGCAGTTCAAATCACGACTTCTCACTACGGAAGCAAGTAGTCAATGAGGGTTCAAATCTTCTGGGGTAACGAATGGATGTTGTCAATCCTACATGTCATTGAACTCACGAATTTTCCGGGTCTCTATTGATACGGTATTCATGCAGAACCGGTCTGCAACTTACTGACATGCCAACATGTAAAGATGGCGTCACTGTACTGTTACGTTCTGGAAGTACCCAGGACTCGATCAATTGTGCTTTGAGATCGCGTGAGTGAGTGTGTGTTGGTCATGGCACTGCTTTGCAGCAGACCTTCGCGGACTTCACGTACCCCCGCAACGATGGAATATTCCAGCAGGATAATTTTTCGCCTTGTCATCGGCCCAAGTTGTTCAGAATTGGTCCGAGAAGCATTCTAGAGAGTTTCAAAGACTGCTGTAGCCACTTTGTCCGCCCAATGTGAACCCATTGGAGCATTTACGGGACGTGACCCAAGTTCCTACACGTACAAATAGCATGGAGCTGCGCGTAGCTACCCAGACTGTGTCAATATCTCTCCACAGGTGTTACGCCCACTTGTGGCATCGATGCCAGGACAAGCTGCTGAAACTGGACTGGAGGAGGGCCTACACGATACTAGGCTCTTATCCTGTGACTTCTGCCGTGCTAATGTAATCCAAGTTGAAATTATATCTCCATAAACATATTATGCTACTTAAACGTGTTAACGTACTGGTTGGTGAAGACAGTGCGCATTTTCTTGGAAAATTAAGGTGGGAATGTTATGGAAACCTAAGCGCAGTCCCTAAGTCAGTTGGCTAGAACTGACCCCACGACCTCCTTGATGCGAGACAGGTATGCACAGCATGACCAAAGCACCTCAGAAGCCAAGAAATAACATTATGACAATCTTTGAAGAAATTATCATTGATTTCTACTACCTGCACTACGTGATAGTTTTATAGACCTTGAAGCTAGAATTATAATAAATGAAAGAAAAAAATTACTACATCAAACTCATTTCCATTGGGAAACGAGTGTTATATTACCTGCTGGTCTCGTTACCCAGCACTGCCACCGAACTGGAAAATTGCTTCTAGTCATAGGATAACCAACACCACAGAAGCAAAACTTCCGTATTTATTCTGAAATGTGTTCGCACGAAACTAGAAAAATGGCCAAACTTGCCAGGCTGCACTCTCACTTATAAGAAATTAATTTATTTGTATGGCGTGGAGTAGCTAATCAGACGTTAGACCTTGTTTTATAATCAGGACACATACTAGATTAGTACACAGAAGTAAAATGGCGTAGCGGTTCTTTTGATGTGAGCGTACTCATTCTCTGATCGATTGCGAAAGATTCTGGAACGTGGAAAGTTTTCTGACCGGCTGTTGCGTAGCGAAAGATTCCCAATCGGTTGGGCTGTTTGTCGTGTTCACCATGTTCCTAGCAAGTGAAACCATTATGCTGCAGGGGTGGATTTGGGAGGGGGATGGAGAGAAGCCTACCTGGCCCGGGCCCCTTTTTGAAAATCTTTTTTTCAATGTGAAAGTTAGCGACATAGGATTTTATTTGTTGCTTATTAATATCCTCGCTGTATTTCCGATAGCTGATTTGGGAGGTATTTACATATAGAATTCCCCAATTTTTATTAATACATGTCCTACATTTAATGCCTATCTATCCATAATCCCTAGTGCAGAATCTCTTTCACAAGCTCTGTGATGAACTCATCCAAGGGCGTTGGTAGTTGATAAATGTAACACATAAAGGAGCAATATGGTCACTTATTTGCATTGAATTATACGTTATTCAGTATATACGACCAACTGGAGATTACGTATCTAGCGACAACAATACAATCGAACTAATAAAGAAACGTTCGCCTAAAATGGAAACTGAAGTGGTCATTCTAAAACAGGGCATAAATTATGTAAAATGACACTGGCTATCATGAGAGTTAATTATGTCGCGTATGCATACATAAATATATATATAGGTATATACACGAGTATTTATGTACATATACACGCACTTGCTCACTTACACATGCTCTTGTGCATGGCAAAAGGAGACTCTCTCCGCTCCCAAACCTTTTCGCAAATGACTGGATCCGCCCTTGTCAGCTGCAGGCGTGTGCCGCTGGTAATCGCTGAGCAACGGGCTGCTCCGCTACTGCATTCTCGAACATTCTACAGCAAGGCATTGAAAACAAACTGCCGCGAAGAGACTGCGATAACATCTCAATTCTGCCATCTTGCCTGTTCTGTGATATGGTGGCGGAAGGGGTCTGTAGTGTTGTGGCAACTCATGGTGAAGGGACGACGCCCATACCTGAAATTTATGAACACTGTAAAAACATTTTTTCCTTACAGGTCTGAAAATTATTCGCAAGTGAGGAGTAAAAAGGAAAAACACGCAATTTCTTCATATAAGAAAAAACAATTTATCGCGGGTTTTTCTGCGATTTCGAGGTCCTGCGGATAAACACCGCCACAGTTACACGAAAATTTATTTCCTCGCGCGAAAGAGGAATTTCAGTTTACTTATCTGCAAAGACTGGAACTAATTTGCGTGTTTAATGACCTGCAGTCCACAGAACTGTGCATTCTTACACCTTCAGTTATTTGTCCATTGCCTGTGTTCCAGTGGTGCCTAGTTTCATAATTGGGCCTAATGGAACAACTTTGAAAGCAACTTTCAGGAAGAAAAATATTTGTATGTAAGTGGATATACTAAATGTAAAATTTGAATTGCAAAACTACAATAATTTTGCAATACAATTAAGAAAATTAATTTTTTTACACCGAAAATAGGAATAAGTGAATATTCGCCGATTGCCAAATGAAACTGATTCATGTGGAATCTGTATAAAAAATGAAACCAGTTACTTCAGTTTAAGTAAATCCATTATTCCAGAAAGAGGACAATTATTTATTTATACATGGTTGATTAATAAATAAGCACCGGTATTGGAAAGCAATACATCCAGATGTGAAATAAATTAAGTACAATTATTTTATAGCGAAAATTATTTTACAACTAAAGGAGATGTCTCAAATCTGGGCACCAATATGGTTTAATTTTTTTCTGGAAAGCATAATTTGAAAGTTTTTTCACTTCTTTCTTTTTTAATCATCTCAGTAGCTTTCTAGAGTAAAAAGTAGTTATAATTTTATTTTCACTCTCAGCATTTTAAGTTAAATACAAACCTATAATTTGTAATATTATAAGTGGTACGCGATAAATCAAGCACTCTTGAAATAAACCTAAGAAAAATTTCACTACCCTTAAATTCATATCTTTTAACGTAAGCAATGACCGCAGTTCTCAAAGTTAAGTTGCCAGCGAACTACGAGACGTATTTCCATGTTTTAAAGTCATAAGTTAAATATTCTTATCACCTGCAATTCGGTTTTTTTTGTATGCAAATAAGAAAAAAATTTGGCGTGACCGTTACACACTTATTTTTATAACTATTTCACTTTATCACCTGACTGTCGCCCCGTTCAAGTTAGCCGGTCCATTGCTTTGGTTTGGTTTTTTTTTCGGTTCGCCGTCCGCGCTGGTGTGTCAACAAAACAGTGGTTCACTCCCGACTAACATGGTTTTAAGCGTCAGTTAATAATTCATGAATAAAATATCAATTAACGTTATATATAAAATATTTTTATACATGTTCTGACTGAGGTGGCATTGTTTGTAGTTGCCTTCTGCTGTATCTACACGTAGTTTCTTGTCCCAGAAATTCTTGAAATTTCACATAATGTACCGCTATGGAAAATCTGCTACTTCAAGTAATTTAAGTAGGTATAAATTTTTCAGACACTAATAAACTTGAAGAGGTTTCAGAAGTGTATTTTGATATATTTACGTTGTGTTGCAATTCTGAAGGCATAAATGAATGTGCCTGTCTTTTGGTATTGTTAGGCGCTAGCCTACCGTGACCGCTGCCGCGCGAGCGAGCGGAGGAGGTTGATGGACAGTCGTGATACACTGAAGGGCCAGAAAAACTGGTACACATGCTAATATCGTGTAGCCCCCCCCCCTCCCCNGAAGTGCCGCAAGACGACGTGGCATGGACTCAACTAATGTCTGAAGGTATGCAGGACGCAATTCACGCCATGAATCCTGCAGGGCAGTCCACAAATACAATCTGCGCCTATTTGAGAAAGGGTTGCACGTCTGTCAGGTTTAATGATTCTCGTCAGTCGTCGTTTGTCCCGTGCTTTCACGATCTTTTTCCGGCCGCAGCGATGTCGAAGATGTGATGTTTTACCGGATTCCCGATATTCACGGTAACCTCGTGAAATTGTCGTACGCGAACATCTAAATGTTATCGCTACCTCGGAGATGCTAAGTCTCATCTCTGGTGCGCTGACTATAACACCACGTTAAAACTCACTTAAATCTTGATAACCTGCCATTGTAGCAGCAGTAACTGATCTAGCTACCGACCGCATCGCGTTACTCTGATTGGTTTCATACCTCTGTTATTTGCATACCCACGCCTATACCAGTTTTTTTGGCTCTTCAGTGTCTGTTAACGGGCGGCCGCAACGAACAGCTCTGGAAGTGACAAGCGGAAGGCGAAATCTGTGACCGCGAACATCAGAGAAGTGAAGAGTGCGATTGCAGGCTGGACTTTTAGACTGGATGCGTGAGTGAAAGACATTAATGGATGATGGCAAAAGACAGACTGAACGTGTGTTAATGATAAGTATGAGTTAATAATTGTAATAACTAAACAGAGACATAAATATGGACATTAATTAGAGTTTAAATATACATTAAATATTGCGCTCACTTAGAAATAAAAATAGTAATAATGGAGATAGATAATTTAATGCTGTAAAAATAGCTGCGTGAATAAATTAAAATTCAATTTAAGTTATTTGGTTTTTATTAAGACCTCCATCCCTCACGAACTCAGATACGCCCCTCAGGCATCTGATAACACTGGAATCAGAAGTGGGATGGCGGCATTTCATTGTAAATAAAGTTAGACTATAGGCAAGTAATTAGTGATATTCAAATAAATTAATTAATTTAATAGCTGTAGGCCAAAAAATTAAGACTATTTTGCACAACCATCGCAGTGAATTTTAACTAGAAAAATATCTACATGTATTGAAGCACTGCGAGCGTTAATTGAGGAGCTAAGTAACCAAGGGAGCGCAAGTGCAAATAGTTTGAGGGAAGATGTAAATAAACAAATTAATACTGTGAACGATAATATATATAGTGTAAATGAGAACGTAGACAAAAAAATATATTATATAGACAGGGAAAAAAACACTGTAAATGATAATGTGGACAGGAAAATAGCGAGTTTGTGAATACGAGAATGGACAGTGTAAATTAAATAGTAAACAGTGTGAAAAACACGATGGACAGTATCACTGGGAGAATGGACAGTGCTAGTGAAAGGATTGACGAAGTCGACAATGCAGTGAAACAGGAAATAAGTGCAATTAAGAAGGAATTGCAGAAATTTATGTAGTAGCGGAATGCTGCTATCACAACATCGCCAGCCGAGAAAAGTGACGAAGCAGTACACGGCGTCACCAAAGCAGCAACCTCTTAGGACAGTCAGCAGCTCTCTGCAATATTGGTGCCGCGCAGCCAGGGGTGGGGAAGGGGGTCTAAATTAAGGCCGCTCCTTGCGATGGCGAGACTTCTTGGCGAGAGTACCAACACCAGTTTGAAATAGTCGCCACCCTGAATGGCTGGACAACCGAACAGCGGGCTTACTACCTCACCGCAGTACTGAGAGGTCCTGCACTGAGCATACTACAATCTCTGCCAGAGCGACATCGACTTGAGTACCCCACACTGGTGTCGACCTTGGAGTTAGATTTCGGTGACCGGTACCTGCGACATGCCCACCATGCCCAACTGCGAAGCCTCACCCAGCGACCAGGGGAGCCACTGCACGAGCTATGGTAAGTAATTGCGTGGCTCTCCTACCTATCTCTGGAAGGGTGCTCCGAGGAGGCGCGCGACATCATCGCAGTCGGCTTCTTCATCGATCCCATCGCCGACACGGAGGTACGTCAAGCAGTACGTCTGGCTGCACCCCACTACATGCAGGACGCCCTGGCCCGAGCACTAGAGGTGTAGTCAGCAAGTCAGCAGCCCGCGCCCCGACGTCCAGTGCGTGCAGTAACGATGAACAAAGACAAAGGCAGAATAACGAAGACACTGAAGGAGTCACAGTTGACTTTGAGGGACATCGCTTCCAGGGTTCATGCTACAGAGCTTCATCGCCCCCCCCCCACCTTAACGGAGGGAGTGTTGGTAATGTGGCTGAGAGCATATTACTCACAAAAGCAGCAGCAGAAACAGAAGCAGCAGTGGGAAAAGAAGCAGCGAGATGAACAAATGGCTTCAGTGAGAGCATGCAAGCACTTGTGTGAAGAAATTTGTGAGCTTCGTGCATATGCCCAACAACTGAGAAACCGCATCGAAGGTTTGATGCTGCAACCTGCACATCTCACAAAGCAGTTGGAAAATGCACACGATGACCTACGTGTGCCTTCCAGACACCCTGCGCACACAGGGCCAGGTAGCAGTGAAAGGAGCCCATGGAAAGGAGCGAGTCATGTGATGGCCCTTCTCAGTAGTGGTTCTGAGGATAGTGGTCCCATGGAGGAAGTGCCTCGGGGCAAAGAACCAGTTACATGAGATCGAGAATGGGAGTGAGGCAGTCGACAGGAGCTACCAGTGCTTCAGGGTACCCCGGACGAAGATCCAGGCCACAACCTGCAGCATCTACCGCAAGTGCCAGCACTTTCCAGATTGGTAGACATGGTCTAAAGGAAGATGCAAGAACGAATTCTGTATCTGTTCCATCTTTTCAAGCCGGTAATGAAGGGACCTGTCCTTCTGTAGGGCACAAACGAGTGACAGGATTAAGACCCGGTATGAGAGGAGAATGTCGGGCGCTGTATTTCAAAAAGGACAACTGGTGCGGCTGTACAACCCACAGAGGCGAAAACGGGTACTCGAAACCATATAAATGTTGGAAAGGCCCCTACAGGATTCTGAAGAAGAACAATATTACAGTCGTTCGGATCTGTCGTCAAGGCTCTCGGGTGGAGCCAGAGACTGCCCACATCGACCGCCTGGCACTCTACGATGGTACTGATGTTGCAGAGTCGGCTCGGGACGCACAGACTTGAGGAAGGTGCAGTGTTACGCGCTCGCTTACTGTGACCTCTGTCGGGCTAGCGAGCGGAAGAGAATGATAGACAGTCATATATGATAATGGGCGGCAGTCAATGGAATGTTTTGAATGGCAGGCGTGTGATAAACCAAGAAGCGCGTATCTGTTACACAAAGCACCCCGCCGCGCACTCCTGACCATCGTTGTATTAAATTTATGCGTTTATCTGAATAATGCTTTGGATTACTGACCTCGTTTCTCTCAGCGTGACTCAGAATGCGTTGAAGCTTTCGAATGGCCAGGGCGACTGCTATAAAAGTGCAACAGTTCTCCGAGCCAGGAGTAGTTGAGTGGAGTGGAGAGTTTATGAGAGACGGTAGTCTGGGCGATTGTGCGACGAATAGTAAAGAATAGTGCCGGAAGTGACAAGTGGAAGGAAAATCTGCGACTGAGAACATCAGAGTGGTGAAGAGTACGACGGCAGGCTGGACTATTGGACTAGGTCCTTGAGTGAAAGACATTACAAATGATGGCAACAGACAGACTGAACGTGTGTTAATGATGAGTATGAGTTAATAATTTACTATAACCAAAATATGCTTTAAGAAGGGCGTTGATTAGAGTTAAAATATACATTAAATATTGGGCTCATTGTGTAATAAAAAGAGTAATAGTGGAGATAGATAATTTAATACTGTAAAAATATATGTGTGAATAATTTAAAAATCTAATTTAGTTATTTTATTTTTATTAAGATCTCCATCCCTCGCGAACTCAGATACACTCCCCAGGCATATTGTAACAGTATATACGCGTTTCCCAGTTTACGGGTTAATACCTCGGTACATAGGTTACTCAATTTGAAACAGTAACGCCAAGAAAGTGTTTTGTACTGCATGTGAAATATGCTTTGAGTGTTGGGAATACATTACAACAGTATTATAACTTCTGATAGAACGGTTTTATTTGTATTGGCCGATATATTAAACAAGTTTCCACAACTAACCTGCAAGGTAAGTAATTTAGGGCAAAATTAGATTTCCAATAAATGTCTGGATGCAGTTTCATAAAACACGTTGTAATCAGCTTGGTATTATGTTTTCCGTATTCTGGCGAAGTTACGTTCATATCAGAACAGACATTTAAGTTTTATATGCGATAATAATTTTTTTTTTGTAAGCCAAGCAGAAGGCCTTAGCAGTATGTGTTTTGTGCTTTAAATACTGCCTGGCTCTACGTATTTTCACGAAACTTTCTTCGAGAGACAAATATTTCTGTGGAAATATGCTGTAAAAATTCGGATCAATACTGTTCAGCAATTTAGTTTCACGACAATTGTTTTCCTAACTCGCAATGTAATAGAAACGTCCGCCATTTACTTGTGCCTGGTTTCGTATTAAAATATTGATTTTTGAGCTCTCCATGCCTTGCAATTCTACTCTCAATGTTGTTAAACATAGGTATTAGGTCAACTGACGATTTTTGAAGGCACTTTGTCTTCTGTATGAAGGAACAAATTCGCCGTATTATTTAAAATTCTGCCTTTATTGTGAGTACGGCGTACGATAGCGGGCAAGCGTTTCAGCTTTTCACACTTTTTAAAGGTAGACGTTCCAAACGTCTTGGCGGGTTTTATAACGGAAAAAATAATAATGTTTAACTCTTCTGCTAATCCGTTGACAACTAAAACAAATATACTTTCTTATGACCTCAGATGCATTGACGACACATAATACATTCATTTTATCTAAACAGAAAAATATTTGCGAACACCAGTCAATATTCACTAACAAATATTATTGACTGAAATTAACGTTTACATGTTTTTAGTGCTGATTACAATATTTATTACTTTTCATTGTTTATTTAATACGTATGCAGTGGATATATGGGCCATCTGATATAAACGCCAGCTGAAAGTTACAGGGCAGTGTTTATTTTGATAGGTACGCCGAAAGATACGCAACCAACGGGCTGAAAGTGGGAACTTACCAGGGCTTTCAAAAGTGCTCCCTTTATCTTGAACAGCCTTTACAATAATATGTGTTGCATTACAAGACCATTTTTTGCAGTCCTCGGGTAAAAGTTTCCGGCAACAGGTTTTCCTATAAATTTTTTATTTTAAAAGAACAAAAAAATCTCAGTGTAATTGAAAAATACGCGTGGTTGACACCTTGAACCTGTCCTCGCACGCACCCGCACTGTTCCGCCGTTCGAGACTGGTCTCTAATATCGCCATCTCGTTTCACGGCACGTCCTGAAGGGGTCCCCTCTCCTGTAAGGCTTTGGTCATTGTCAGCGGAGAGGGGGGATGCTATTGACATGCCCGCGCACGATCCGGCGGCGACACGGTGCGTGGGGCTGCATGCTCGACGATCCCCTCGCCGACCGAAAAACGTTCAAAATCTTTTACGGGCCGCCTTCATCGCAGCCACGTCTTGGCACGCGGCTCACCGCTGCAATATTCGCGTCCGTGCGAGAAATACTCTCACATCCTAAGGGCGTATCCTGAAAAAAAAAAGGGGGTGAACCGAAAGGAAAGTTTGTTTGTTGCAGCCAATGAAATCCTTTTTTGTATAGGACCAAACAGATGTTTAGTTGCCCAACAAAATATTTTGCTGAGTATACTAAACTTAAAAAACAATTAAAATTTTTTTCATTTAACAAAATACAATCTTTAAATAACCAAACCTCTATTTGGACCAAAAAAAATTGACTATCAACCAAAATAACCTTGAATCCACTCTGTTTTGGTTACTCAATTGGTTGTGGGGCCGCGGTGGCTGAGCGTTTAGGCTGCTCGCCTCTCGCCAAGGCGAACTGGGGTTCAATCCCCGGATTTTCATATGTGAGCATCGTGCCGGACGATGCCGCTGGTCGGTGGATTTTCTCGGGATCTCGCGTTTTCCCCGCCCTTTCATTTCGGCGCTGCTCTGTACTCACCACAATCACCATAATCGGCTCTCAAGACCTCGCTGTTACGGACCGCCCGAATTTCTTCACTCACTCACTCAATTGATCGCCTTCTTTCGAAAACACATATCGAAAATTTGTTTGTAATGTTTGTCACAATTAGGATAGAAACATTGTATATTAGTGTATTTATTGATTGTTAATAGTAGTACAAAAATCATCATAAAAACGGTTTAACAGGAAACTAAAAAGTAAAGCTGTAAAAATTGAAATATTTATCTGTCTCCACTGTCCAGTATTGTAATTATATGTTATTATTAAAAACATTACTATTCCGTTGCTAGTAACCTCAACTGTGATTGTTCGTGCGTAGTGTAAGCGCAGATGTTCAAAGTACGAACCTTCGTCGGGTTTTAAAATTTTTATATTTACAGTAACTGTTTAATGAGCAAAGGGTCAATTAATAATTTGTTCCATTAACCAATAACCAAATCTTACAGTTTTGGAGAACCAAATAGCCAAAATAAGTTGCTTTCAAGAAGAAAATATTTCATTTACTTTATACAAACGATTAATTTGGTTGTTCCAAACAAACTGTTTGATTCAATGAAATCCTGTTTTCAGTGTGAGTACAGCGTGATTGAGGGAGATACAGCTATACCTGACCCAAAGATTTATCTCAATTTTAGCGTTATTTTACGTTCGGCTACCATTAAAATTGCATATATATGTGTGCATCTGCACACAGACACAAACACATACACATGCATATATATATATATATATACATATATAAACTCACGAATTTCTGTGTTACCAGGCATCGTACGAAATGAACCGATGATATCTCAAACAAAATGAGTAACAATTTTTCCCCTCACTTTTTTATAATGCCTGCAAGGAGTTATTTAAAAGACCACTTATATTAGTAAAGAACACCAGAACTGCAGTTTTCCTTGTTGTTTCGACTCCCCGACTAGCCACGCGGGCTGGCAGGTCCCCAGGGCACCAGGTCGAGTTTCCCGAAAATGGCTTTTCTCTACTCTCAAATTGAAACCAAACTCCGGTTCTCTTTGCCAGAGCCTGCGAGAACGCAATTTTGTCAAGGCCTACTGAAACATAACTTTTAGAAACAGCGCCAGATAATTTCCCTTACATTTACACGAAACGTGTGAATGCACGAACTGTTTAAAACGTATAAAAGGAATTGTCTACGTTATAGTATCACGTGACAACCACCACAGCCGGTACACGGCGCAGAGAACTGCCACGCTGCCAGTCACAGAGTAGACAAACACACAGAGTCCTAACGGCGTGGTGGCTCCCCTGAAGCGGGCGTGCCCATTCTCTGAGGCTGTGGGAACGGGCATGGTGTCTGATTTGCTACCGCGGGCTACGAAATTTCTCCTGTTGGCTCGGCTTCCGGCTGTCAAGCTGGTTGCCACACGCTGATTGGACAACCACGTTCCGACACGTTGCTGGCCAGTCACTATATTTCGTTGGTGTATGCAGTTGGAGTTCGTGGAATAAGAGGCTGATTCACTTCTGCATTTTTAAGTATTTGATAAGTCATAAATTCGTGTGCGCACAGGCGGACATTATGCTGCGGGGAGTCGTGTTAAGGAGCCGACGCGACGTTCCATTGCATTGGTTGGACGCCGCTTCTGCCTTGGTTCTTAAACCGCAACGGTGCTGCTCTCTATATCGAAAAGAAGGTAAGTGGGGAGTGGAGAGGTTCGGGCATGTCTTCAAAATGAGGACTTAAGAGCCGACGAGTGTGAAGTGAGGTGAGTTTGGAGCAGCGTCAGATTGCAAGGACGGGGTCAACGGGAGATCCCCGAGAAAACTCGCCTACCAGTGGCATCGTCAGGCACGGTTCTCACATGCGAAATTCCCGCAAGTGACTCCGCTAGAATTCAAACTCGTTTCTCTTTGGCAGAAACAAAGAAGGTAAGACATGTTTAATCTTTCGCTATGGGCAGAAAGGTGGATCCATAAGTAGAAGAGATGCTGAGCATCTTGGTGTGTTCAAAATTATTGTTTTGCTTAGGGAATTCAGTACTCTTGATGAAACTACTTTAAATTCCTTGCAAGATCCTGATGAATGTAAGTGAAACAAATAAGCTTTATCCATGAAATTTGACTGGTGCAAAGAAATTTTCATCGAAGCATATCTCGAGCTAAATTCTGACGTAGTCCTGAAATTAGTAAGTTGTTGCCAGATATTTACAAGTAAAGGTTGTTCATGGTTCATTGAGCACTTTCGAAATCAACTTTTAAAAAATGCCACTGTCCCTAAGTGTGTATGTTCTAACCGATAAACGGAATGGTAAGTACCCACAGAGAAGTTGGTAACAACGGAGGGATTGTAGTTATATGTCTTAAGATGAATTAAAAGTGTTAGGTAATGATTTGTGATTACTGAAAATATATCCTTTGCTTAGCATTTTAATGGATATTGAAGTAATTATGATCACATATTTGCAACATATTTACTTTTCTAATAATTCCATAGTTTCATTTAACTGACGCATTAATAAAGAGACGAGGCCGATTACATTGCTAAGTTTACATATTTGGGAAGAATACATAATGTGCATACAGGAAGATCTTAAGCAGGGTTTTTAAAAGTGCTCAGTTTATAGTGAACAGCCTATATTTGTCTGGCCGATAAGTTCCCTCTGTTTCAACAGCTTAAGTATGTGTACGTTATAGTTTATTGCTTTGTTCATCCTGTAAATAGTTAGGAATGAAGATATTATAAAGTGAAAGCATCACGTAGAATCTAGAGTGGAATGATTGTGAAAGAACACTTTGGAATAGCTTGGCCATTTCGTATGAATGCCAATTACAAGGTCAATTAAAACGTATTTTTAAATAGTAAGGATTGGAAAGCAATGGATAACTAGGAGAGCGAGGATTATACAAACCATGGGGAAATTAAACCTGTACAAATACCAAGGGTGGATAGATAGGGATAGCGGTTATGAGATACCCAATGACAAATGGAGACGCACATAAAAGTAAACGCGAATGCCCGTCCCATTTTTTTCCCACTTTTGTAAACGTTAACTTTGGTCTTAACCAAGAGTGATGGCGTTATTCCAGATAACCCACTCTTCTCCCAATTCTGGATGGCGGCAGAATCAATCTTTCACGCAGGTCTCACCCTAGACTTGCCCAATTTTTGTACTCCTTTACTGTATTTGTATCATAGTATTCACTGACGATTCAGCCTTAAGGACCTAACATGTTACGCGTTATTATTGCCGATTTACGGTTAATTGAGATTTGAAATCAACCTTCGCTAAAATATTTCCCCTTACTGCATTCATTTTAGCGGACACGCAAATCGTATCAAAGCCAGTAAAGCTAGCTCGATGCAGGAAAAGAAGTTCCATGGCAAACAACATTGCAAAAAAAAATTACCGTTTAAATTTGTGTAAAGCGATTTTATTCAACTAAGCGCCTGCTTTTTTACGCACTCACTAATAAGAATTAGCACATTATTGGCATATCTCCATCCCTAACACCTTTACAGTGTCATTTGTCATATGCATTAAGAAAGCCAGCGGACCCATGGAAATGTTACATTAACAAATAGCGAAATGAATCAGAAATGAGTATAGTAGTATATACTGAAGATAGCTTTCAAGTGTCTTCAACCCCGGACAGCCTACACTTATATTTATATATGTGGGGAGGAGGTAACGGGCAGTATGCGTATTTTACAAAACCGAGGTTTTGACATTGTCTTATTGTATTTCTCACTTTATTTCCGCGTTGCAAAGCACAACATACACCGGAGAGGGAAAAAAACTCGTGTAGGCGTGCGTATGCCAATAACAGAGGTATGGAACCAATCAGAGTAACGCGATGCGGTCGGCAGCGCCTATATAAAAAAATAAGCGTCTGGCAAAGTTGCTAAATCGGTTACTGCTGCTACAATGGCAGGTTATCAAGATTGAAGACAGTTTGAACGTTGTGTTATAGTCAGCACACGAGAGATGGGACATAGCATCTCTGAGGTACAATTTTGTTTTTCGTGTACGGCCATTTCACGAGTGTACCGTGAATATCGGGAATCCGGTAAAACATCAAATCTTCGACATCGCTGGGGCCGGAAAAAGATCGTGAACGAACGGGACAAACGACGACTGACGAGAATTATTAAACTTGACAAACGTGCAACCCTTTCTCAAATTTACGCAAATTTCAATGCTGGGGCATCAACAAGTGCCAGCGTGCGGACTATTCAACGGACCATCATTAATATGGGCGCTTGGAACCGAAGGCCCACTCGTGTACCGTTGTTGACTGCACGACACGAAGCTTTACGCCTCGTCTGGGCCCGCCAACACCACCATTGGACTGTTGATGACTGAAACACGTTGCCTGGTCTGACGAGTCTCGCTTCCAATTGTAACGGGCGGATGGACGTGTACGGGTATGGAGACATCCTCATGAATCCATGAACCCTACATGTCAACAGGGGACTGTTAAAGCTGGTGGAGGCTCTGTCATGGTATGGGCGTGTGCAGTTGGTGTGAAATGGGACCGCTGATGTGGCTGGATACGACTCTGACAGGTGACAGATACGTAAACACCCTGTCCGATCTCCTTCACCCATTCTAGTCCATTGTGCATTCCAATGGACATGGACAATTCCAGCAGGAGAATGCGACACCCCACATGTCGAGAGTTGCTACCGAGTGGCTCCAGGAACACTCTTCTGACTTTAGACACTTCCATTGGCCCCCTAAATCACCAGACATGAAAATTATTGAGCATATCTGGGAAGCCTTGTAACGTGCTGTTCAGAAGAGATATCCACCGCCTCGCACTCCTATGGATTCGTGTACTGCCCTGCAGGATTCATGGTGTGAATTGCCTCCTGCATAACTTCAGACATTAGTCGAGTCCATGCCACGTCATCTTGCGGCACTTCTGCATGCTCGAAGATGGAGGGGGGTGGGGGGAGGCTACACGATATTAGGCAGGTGTACCAATTGATTTGACTCTTCCGTGTACCGACGGAATAATAAGTGATTTAGCCATTAAGAAATGGCACTATGTGCCAGTATGGTATCGAGGTAAACTGCACTCCTGTAAATTTTAATATTTGTGACATAGTGCCAGTTACCTCCGATGCACAGATATAAACGCCGGATTGCTGCGTCGTGGGCGATTTGTGACGTCTGTTAGTGCACTTCGGAAAGCTTAAATGCTTATTTTGCCACACCTTCCCTCCCCTCATCTTCCTCCTTCGAAGTAGTAGTCTGTGTGAACAACAGCAAGACGCAAAACTTCAAGTCTGAACTTGATTTTCTGAAGCAATAAGGAAAATGGACTATGATGACGAAGACATTAGCGCCAATTCGTCTGCTCTACGTATAAGGCAAATAAACTTTGCTCTCTGAATGCAGCAATATCAATTTAATTTAAGCGAAAAAATATTTCAAATACGTAGACGAACAGAACTGGGGTTCCTCGAGTGCTGTATATAGAATACTCACTTCTAACTTGACAATTAATGTATGCAGACAACAGAGTATTAAGGTGCCTACTTATCAGTATGAGCAGTCCTTTATAGGGAAATTACTGATATACCTGCTGTGGATCTGGCTACAAATGAGGCTTGACCCGTCGTTTAGCTACGCATTTATATTTTAGTTAAACTGTTGTAATTATAATACATTATATATTTGTCTTCACTTTAATTTTGTCTAGCGTTCTTCTTGGAACCAGTGATAATCGTGGTGAATGTTTATTGATGCCAAAATTAATCCCTCCTAGGCACCTGAAGAACTAGTGATCTCGGTGGCCTGTAGGCTTGACGTAGCAGTCTTGTGTACAATAATGAAGATATTGACCGCGATTTGATTGCTAACTGTCACGATGGAAGGCTATTTTGGGCCTACTGTTTATTACATTTGAATATTTATTATCTGCTCAGGGTTCTTCAGGAGGTGTAAAATTTATTATGTTAGAAAACATTATATAAACGCAGAATTTTTTCATTTCTAGCTTGTCCCTAAATTAATTTAGGAATGTCTTTATGCGCTAACTGTTTATTAACTAGAGGTGCAGAAACTCACAAATCATGTTGCCAACAAAGTAAATAATGCACAGTAAAAAATGTTTCTGCTTTATAGAAATAAATCATTGAAAACTAGATGCAAAATGTTTTCTGTAACACTGCGAATAAAAACTGTATATATTCTATTCGCGGTTTCTTCACTATTTTTGAATCAATCCTTTGAAACTTCATCCCACGTATGACGTATTTGGTTATTTCCTAAATATACCATGAATCACAAGCGTTTTGTATTCCGTTAACGTAAAAGTACCTTATTTTTGGTTAAGTTTAAGTTTGCTTATTTTTAATGTACCCATTATATTATTTTATTATAATAAATATTATTGAAAAATGAAGAAACTATGCATCTTGGTAATGCTTTCTATGAAACAGTTAATATGCAAAATATTATCACACTTAATGCGCAGGAATGCTGGACGCTGCCCCGTTGGTGTAATTTTCTAGAATAGCATGAGGCGGAGGAATATCCGTGAATGGACTATAGTCACGACATAGAAATATATAAAAAAAAGCCCACAGTATTTACTTATTAAAATAAACAATACCCGTATATTTTCGCACCACAAACTGTTGTGAACTTGGTTATAATGCACTCGTATTATTACTCAAATAACTTTAGCAAAAAGGTATAAAAAACATTTATGTATATGGTAAAAAATTTGTTACCCTGTGAATGGCGATTACTTCCTGTGCACAGTTCAGGACAAAATTATCCTTCACGTGCAACGTATTTTCGATCGTGAATTCGGCAAGTTATTAGGTTAAAAAAGTCTGTGTAAGATCCAGTTTCATCATGGATCTAACAAGTGTATATTTTAATATTTAAGAGTGAAAATGACATACACAAGTTCAGGACGATGTAATGGTATGGAAATTACACTAGAGGAATTAGTAAACATTATAAATAAGTACAAGATAAATATATGTTTTTTCATAACGCCGTATAATTTTAAGATCTGGCCTGCCAGTGCTAGAACTGCACGTTGGACGACACAATACAACTTGTCCGTTCATTGCCTGGTGCGTAGTGATGATAGAACATTTGATTCACCTTCTTTGAGCGTCTGGAACGCGCTGATTATCTCAATGTGGGCGTGAGCTCACAGGTGTATTTCAAAATCTAAGCAAAACTAACAGTGTGAAGGAATAAAATTACGCTCGGTAGGATGAACGTTTCGTAAGCTATAGAAATTTGTAAAATTTATTCTCCTCTGAGGCGAGACGACTTGGCTTCATGAATTATTTATTCTCTCGCGATCGTGGCGAGCAGCTGTCCGAGAGGACGTTGACAGGTTATGAAACGGCTTAACGTGCACGCGAATATTTCAGTTGTGGAAAACGGAAAGTTTTCGGGTGTTTTATACCGGCGCTTCACGTGATTTGATCCTTCAGCTGACACTCGGCGAAGAGTCGTGCCGAGAGGAATTATCTTTCGGAACGATACACTATAACGCAACGCCTATCCGAACGACAAGCGTGCTGATGTGTCGGATTAAAATCAACAGTGATGTAATGCAACAGAGCTTAATTAGCGTAATACACTTTACGTACAAGTGTAAATGAGGTACCAAATGTAGTCCATTAGCGTATCTCATTACAAGGACGATACAATTTTAGATGCGACCAAAGTAGTTTAACACCGTTAAATTAGCACCTCTCAACAACAATTGTCAAAAACAAAAAATTACCAGAAGAGCTAAACGCATGTAGCAACAAGTTTTGCTAAGATTAATGCTTTTGTGAGTGGTTGAAAATGACGGTATTCAGTGAAAAATTGTTGCGGTATGACGTTTAGGAATAATTTGAGTCTAAACAAATATTTAAGTTTATTCACAAATATCACAAATAACCCTAAAATTCAAGTTTCAAAATTTTATGTAGAAATCAGTTCAACAGAAGAGAAGAATTAATTCCGTGAAGTAAACATCACGTATTACAGTTTTTTTTTTTTTTTGCCAAATAACAAAAAATTTTTTTGAAACCAATTCAGCAAAATTAATTTGAATTATTTAAACAAATACTTAACAATCATACACAATGATAAAAACAGAATGTTTATATCACAGACCTCTCTTTATAAACGAAAGTAGGTTAAAATGTATAAGAGTCGAGTGTAGTCAAAACCACTGTTGGTAAAACAGAAAAAATATATCTTTATTTTTCCACACCATTACGAAATTTTCTATGGCACCATAATAATTCTTAACTCTTGAAGACTGAACACGAAGGGGTGTTATTCATGTTTAGAGATTTTGCGTTTCTTATAAGAACACTTCAGGAAATAAATAACGGTGGCCATAATTATATATGTAATTCTAAATAGTTAAAAGAACACTACAGGTTCTGGATCTCGTTACTTAGCTCACTACCTACTTCATCGTTAATTGATATTGGCTAGTCATATTACGACAACATATCACAATTAGGGGCTGTAAAGTTTCGATTAAAGAAGACCCAGTCGAGTAATTCGGTTACCGAATCTATGGAGATATAAAAAATATTAAAAAAACGCCCGTTGTGTGTATAAATATTATATTTATATATATTTTGTTATTTTCTAAACTCGTACGTTTATAATAATTTTTTTAGTTGGTCCACACATTTTTTGACATCTCTGGAAGAACCATGCGCCATTAATAAACAAGCACGCTATTATGATTCAGAAAAGGCGGACAAGCCTAGTGAACTGCAGCGACGCATCGGTATCCAGGCCAATCGAAGAAGCCAAAACACATTACAACAATACTAGTTTATAAAACATATCAGCGAAGCACCAGCGTAGCTCTCCTCCCAGCGGCACGGTATTTGGGACAATTAAGCCACCAGAAACTATAAAATACTTGGCAACACTTTGTACGGGGTATGTCTGTCTGAGGATCCACGCTGAGATGAAGCCATCAAGATGCAGCTTGGCGTGCCGCTCGTCGCCTTCCGACTTAACACTCAGCCTCCGGTGACTGTATCATTCAGGTTAGTGATATACGGTAATTGATCAGGACCTCTCTCGCCGATAACTTATATTTAACGTATATAATAATAGGTTAATTAAATACCTGCTCTGTATTCATAATTAACTCAATTTCTTCCCTCGTAATAGTATAAACCTTCCATAGTCCTAAGACAAAAGTATAAGAATATTAAAAACATAACAACACCCATTCACCATCTCTCTTTACGATAACAAGCAACCAATGAGGACAGTACGCATGGCTAGAGTTTCCCAGCGCTATTTCACGGAGATAGGAGCTAACTTCTCAAATTAACACGCAGTGTACGCAAGAATAGCATAGATGTAACTACAGTACAATGAAACCAATTAATTAAACTAGGTGAGTCCCACTCTATTTAACATGTGTTCTGGGACTGTAAGCCACAGAAGAGAAACTTAGTGTGTTTCAACACTTTCCCAATACCCCGACCGCCCCTTGGTTGCACCTATGAGTTGACACGTGCATGATTTTACAATGGAGTGTGAAGTCCATCCTACAGGCCGTTTAACCCCTTAACGTATAGGTACATAAAACATTTATTACGTAAACGAGTATAATAATTTGTTAAGGAGTTAGCTAGCGAAATTCCCAGTCTGTATCGGCGGAGTATGGAATCGCAAACCACTAAGAGAAAAATAGATATTTCCATATCGTTTTACGATTCAGGCAGGGTGGAAATGGTTTGATATGAGATAGAGCAGTCGCCAATCGGAGATGGCTGTGTGAGACACAGGTGCATTTCCTGGTCAACACTGGAACGTATTGCATATTTAGCATGTTGACGAAAGTAGCTATTAAATAGAGAAATAACAAGAGATCACCTCAAGGTAACCCCCACGAAACTGTGACGATCGCTAGACTCCGGGATCAAACCGCAGAGTGAATATGGGGTAGGGCGATCACGTTGGCTACGCAGAACTCGTCTCCGTGTTTTAGCATTAGACTGCTTTTCTGCCAATACGACTATCATAAACGAAGTATACATGACTTGAGATTAGAACTCTGTTTAGTAAACAAGTACTTTGAGATGTTTGTATCATTCTTCTGACAAATTTGTAACTAAATTAGAATAAATTCAAGCTATGAAAACAATTTTATTGATATAAAAGGGCACGTGTTTGAAAATTAAGATATAAATAAACAAGTTCATCACTGTCGACCATGTGACTTTGACAGTTGTGTTGGTTTGGTGTAGGTCAACGTTGGACACATGCGCAGAAGACGAAGAATCAGTCTACCTGATCTTTTGTCAATGGATCAAACCAGGAAATTAAGAAACTACAGATGGGCGTCTAAAACACTGAACCATCTGGGTAACATAAAAACTCCATAAAAATAATTTATGTTTTCACCGAATCAGTGGGCGTCAACTACGCTCTAGAACTGGTGCGTTCGAAATTTCTCCAAATCAATTACATTAGAAATGGACACCAGAGATTATTTCAGTGACTCCAAATCACTGATTTCGCTGTGATTCAATGTAAGTCACTAGAACTATGCTGCCCCTGGCAGGCCTACCAGATACCAGTGCATTACAGTGACCTTCAGCCGCTCAAAAGCTTAGAAAATAATTTTTTAGTTAAAAAAAGTTTTTACATTTATGTCACTTTATAGTACAAGTACGCCCTAGCCTGTGGCATTACGAATGTTTGAAAGAACTCATAAGCACTCAAAATCAGAATGTTGGCAAGACCCAAACAAAAGTCATATAAATGTATCCATCATTATCTGGTCTGCTAATCTTTTAAAGTATTTCAAACATAATGGCTATATACTGATTTATCACGGAAAACGTTGACAGCATGTTAGCTTTAAAAACGTTACACCTGAAAGACTTTATATCCGTTATTGGCTGTCTTATATGAAGCTACTTTCCTAATTTTACTGGCCAATGGGGAATGTGTTACTGTATACCAGACGCATGTGATTTAGTAGGCAGACATATTGGCAGTATCTAACGTGTATCATCCAACGTTACTGTACATTTTCATATCTTTACAAAGAATTGTTTGTAAGCAGTATAGAAAATGTTTACTATATATAAGAACAGCAAGACACTAAAGTGTTTTGTAACATATGTTAGTACAAAATAATTTTTCGTTACACAACCATTTCCGACGGTGGTAAATATTTTCAGTCAGTTGCGGAGAAAATACGTTTACTGTAGCTTATGAATGCATAATATACATATGTTGAATGCGCACAGCATTAAATATTAATAATTTGGACATCAAGTCGGTCCACGGGCGGTTCGAATGCTTCATTTATCAGAACGGCCCTAACTACGCTCAACTGTACAATCCAGAACGTAATGCAACTCCCAGACAATCATACAACAGTTAGTGAGTTTTCTTGACCTGGAAATCATCCCATCTGAAATGCCGCTTCGATTAGGAATATTAAAAGAGATATTAAATCAACGAAATTTTAAGAACGATCCAAAATAAATTACAGCTATTATCGGGGGCACGATAATCAGTCGATTTTGAACGACTCAATAAAGAAACCTGTTAACAGGTTTTTCTGGTTAACGAGAATAATTGACATATTTATGAGGGAGGTATTTCACGGATTAAGGACAAGAAGAGAAAATTCCTGAGTCAACACAACGGAACAAAACAGGTCATCAATTAATACATTTTAAAATGGAACTTTAAACATTCCAGATATCTGATACATAATCAACAAATAGATGTTATGTGGCTGGCGTTAATCACGGTGTGTCAGATATCGTTAAAATTTAACTTTTTAAGTTCTTAGAATTAATAAATCTTGTATACAATATTTTTTATTCGTTGTCTGTTATTCCTTATTTTAAGGGACACCTGATGTATGGGAAAAGATTTCCGCGCACGCTTCTCTTCAATCTCTTACGTGAACAACTGTAGCTTTCCTCTGGTTACTGGCGATATGTCTTTGAGCGAAGGCATTTTCTTATCTGACTGAGCTAAATCAAAGTAAGTTACTCTGATACTGAACGTCGATCATTTGTAGGCGAACGTATAAGACGTAGAATATTTAAAATCATCCAATCAATTAAGCGCAGCTTAGCAAAAATAATTTTAAAACACTGCTTATAATGCAATATTTTAACGAAAATCAGGCGTCCCTCCTTAATTTAAAAAACTAACGAATCTCAAAACTGACGAATTTACCAAACACGAGACACCAAAATATTGCCATATATACTTCTTACTTTCGAAATACAACACGCGAAATCATACCAATTGGAAGATTACCTTATTTTGGAAAAAATAAATGTAGGCAATAATAACAATAGAGTTTTAAACACAATACCTTTGCTTATATTGATTGTAATTTTTATTTTATTAGTAAATATTAGTTATACTGTTGTAGGTTTGCAGTATTACTTGAATTTTTTGCTTATAAAATATGATTACTTAAAATTTTAAAGGTTTGACTACTTTAACTAAACATTTGAACAAATGGGAAATTTGTTTTTTTTCTAAACCGCAAATTACAAAAAGTGACAGTCTAAAGATAAGAGAGTTTCTAAAGCTGCTAAATTACTGAACCAATTACAAAACCTCCTCAAACACATATTATAAAATACACGCCAGTGCTTCAATTAAAAGCGACGTTTTGCAAAACGGCAGCCTTCAAGCAGTAACATTCTGCACATAATATAAACTGCTCCATGTCTTGCACACCACACGCAGTCATGCCGTGAATTATTATACTCGTATACTTACGAGTCGCTCGCTAGACGTTACGAACGCCTGCCATATACTTCTAGCTCGCCATCATTCTGACCTCTCTCTCTTCGAGTGTGGCTCTTGTAAAACTTGGCGTGAGGACGCATCGAAAATCATTTCCACGGTAGATAAAAATAAGGGGCGAAAGAAAAAAAAGTAAAAGTAGCTTGCTGTAACCACGGCGAAGAAAATGTATTTATTATTAGCGTGTCATAAAAAAAAAACACGTCCTGAATAATCCCAGTAAATTACGACTCTCGATAGACGTTGTAGAGTGTCTTGTCTCGATAGGCTTCAGATACAAATCTCCTCCTTAAGTGGGATGCGTATTTGAAAGGATTGGGGAGGAGATAGGGGGGAAGAGGATACAGCTGGCTCGTACGACTCGTAAATGTTTTCATCGCAGACAGCTGAAAAATTTATTGCGAGTGGAATCGTTCCCCGAAGTCGCAAGAAAAATCGACAATCACGTTCACATTTTTTAAATTTTTGTTATTCCGTGGCTGTTTTGCGGTTCCGGGTTCCTGCTGCGTCGGTAAAAAAAGACTTGGATTCAACTGCTTTGATTTTATGACGCGACAATGAAAGGGCAGTTTTGTTGGCGGTTTTTGGGGGGCGGACTTGGATGGGAATGCACTTAAGTTGTCTCAATCCGACTTTTCTAAAGCCCTACTGAAGTTCTACGTTCTACGTTCAGGCTATTCCTCCGCCTTGTGCAAAAAAAGTTGATCGAGTCTAGAAAATTATACCAAAGGGGCAACGCACCGCATTCTTGCGCACTCGAGTAAATAACGTTTTGAATAAGAAATATTTCTTACTAGGCATTACCAAAACACCTATTTCCTCTCTGTTTTTGTTCAGAACAATTATAGAGTAAATAATATAATACATGGATAAAATATAAGCCAACGTTTAATTTAAACAAAAATAAGGCACTTTTATGTCAACAGAAGTGCAAAACGCTTGTGATACATGGCTTATTTTGTAAACAACCAAACGCGTCATACATCGGTGATTTTTCAAAGGTTTGTTTCAAAAAGTGTGAAGGAACCGTGAATGGACTACACTAAATTCACTCTGGTCATAAATTTCAACACTACCACTCGTAATACGTCAATTTATAGAAATATTTCTATAACTTATTTACCCACTTGAGTGAAAACTTGCATGCTAGTATTTACAGTAGCGTGTTAGCAATTATTAGCTGTGTTTATAATAAAACGTTTAAAAAGTGCAAATTTTTATAATGAACAAAAGATAATATATCATTCTTACAGGCCTAATGTCGGGTCAGTCAAGCGTCGCCGTTAGATGGTTAAATACTTGTTTCTCTACTTGGAGCATTCATTAAAAAATCTTTTTCCATAAAACAGAGATAATCTTCGGAGTAACTAATTGAAACATGACGCTTTTAATGACGAACCTGAAGTTGGCACAATGGCTTAGACTCTGACCTCCCACTGCTGAGGGTCCACGGTTTGATCCCACGCACCGGTGGACGGGAAATTTTCAGGCGAAAATTCTCATGTGAGAAGTGTTTCGGACACTACAGTGGTGTTGGGGTTTTCTGCGAGTGCTCCCGTGTGTCCTCTGTCCTCATTCCGTCGCTGCTCCATTCTCATCTCGTCTACTCTTCTGGCTAGCCGGGAGCAAAATGCTTGTCCCTCAGGTAAGGCAGCCTGTTCCCCTAGATGATAGTTTCCCCAAATCCATGCTAACCCTGCCGAAGACCGGAACACCATGCTTGTTTACATTCAGATTAAATAATAATTAGATATCGTGTGGGTAGTGCACCCAGAGCGAGGTGACACCCTCCTAATGACGGGCTTTCAAGCTGTGACCCGTAGGTGCCCGTTATCTCCGGACATGACATGAAATGATACCCTAGGATGGAGCGGCGTTAGAATGCAAGGGCTGGGGAAACGGACGTAGCTCGAGAAAACCCGCTGGCAGGCGGCATAATGCGGTATGATTTCCACATGCGAAAACCCGGGAACGAACCCGCCGAGGATCGAGCCCAGACCACCGTGGTGGGAGACGAGCGCCCTGGCCACTACGCCACCCCTGCCATACTTTCTCATTTAATAAGACGGTAAGTGACAGAATAGGTAAATGCACAGAAGCAAAAATGACGTAGTGGATCCTTTGATATGAGTGTATGTGTTCGCTTATTGGCCTACGATAGGCTTGATGGAAGGGCCTTGCGTCTTATTGGCAGTCGCATGCTGCGGAAGATTGCCTGTTGGTCAGGTTGCGACGTTCCGCCACATTGCTGGCCAGTGACGTTTGCCGGCGGGCGCGTGTACTTCACCGTTTCGCTTCTGTAATTTTTAATACTCTGTATCTAAGCCATGAAGCTAATATTCTTAAACAGCAATTGTTTGTGGCGACGCATACGAAGTTACATCCACACGTGTATTTCAGAGTGTTTAATCAAATGTGACACAGCTACACTTGAAGAGCAAGACATTTTATTCCTTGCCAGGATTGATAATGAATGGATAACCAGGTGAATTAAGGTGGACTCACAATAGTCCGTCCATACGGCACTCATCCGTCTGTCAGTTTTGTCCGTCAGTTGAGAGAGATTCACAACAGTCCGTCACCCGTCAATCCTTCTGCACGGAAAAATTCCAGTAGAACTTAGAATCGCGATCTGAAGAAATATTTTGGTTGGAGATACATTATCAAGAAAAAAAAAACATTTTGGGGAAATAATTTTTTTACTAATAAAAATTTGTACTGATTTTTTTAAATTCCAAATTTCTGAATTTACTACCGAAGATAAATGAACACATTACATTTTATTTCAAAGTGCGTGTTCACGTCTAAGAAATGTCGTCAGAAGGCGGTGGCTCATTCGTCCGTTGAAAGTTATTAGTAGTAAATATTTGACGGATAGACGGATAGAAAAAAAGATGACCCGCAATTGGTGGAAGATCACATGACCGCCGGACAGACGGACGACTGACGATAGCGATGGATTACTGTTAGTCCAGTCTAAGACGTAGAATGCAAATTTTGCAAGGGAGGGGGGCAATGCACGAACTCCCCGTCGCAGGCGACAAAGAGAATAATTTGTTCACGATAAAGTAAAGTCAGCACTTTTGAAATCAAAATTTAAAAAATGTCACTAACCTCTGTCTGCATGTATCTTAAAAGGCACACTTGACTGGCAAGCGCCCTCTGAAATTGGTAACGCCAAAGAGAAAGTAGTTCCATGTCTTAACGCTGAATTAAAAACGTCAGGATAACATCTGAGAACACTGAAGTAGTTTGTTTCGCTTTCTATTTTTTTAATGCATAGTGCAAGAACTAGTAAATTTTGTGAAATATTTACTTTTCTTATAACTTCACAAGTTTGTACGAATAATGTGACCAGGCAAATGGAAATGTTAATTTTACATATGGCGGAATTATACAGAAAGTGCATTCAAGTAGATCTTTAGCAGGGCTTTCAAAAGTGCACACTTTGCCACGAACAACATTTATGAATCTGTTTGCAGTCTGGAAGAAAATATATTGTCCTTGTCACTAGTTTACTGTGGGCCCCATTAGCTGAAACCCGCTTGCAAAACGCCTTGGCCACAGAATAATAAAATATATAGACACAGAACTGTTTTACATCCGATAAAATGAAGAAACGCCCATAACAACATTGCGATAGGTAACCCACCAATCGACGCCTATCAACTAACCTGCTGGACGCTAACCAAGCAAATAGATTTTGTCATAACATAAAACTCACTTTTACCTCACATTTTACTATTACAGATTTCAGAAAATGGATTTCGAATAAGAGCGACTGCCCTTTAAGGCTCGGCTTTACATTTTGTTTGCAGAAATTCTTCATTTTCTTGTCATAATTTAAGTTTTAGAGTTATTATTGGAAANACTGCCCTTTAATGCTCGGCTTTACATTTTGTTTGCAGAAATTCTTCATTTTCTTGTCATAATTTAAGTTTTAGAGTTATTATTGGAAATGTGTGAGTATAGAAAAATTACAATTTACTGGTCCTTTTATACTTTGGTTTCTAATTTTCACTGTGTGTTATTTCCTGCTTGCAAAACGCAGGAACCTATTAATTATATATATGTATGTATGTATAAATATATATGTATAAATATATATGTATATATGTATATTTATATATATACACTAGCTTACCCGGCCACGCGTTGCTGTGGCATAAAAGATTTGGTTCTATTCATTTCTGTGAAATTAATTGAAAGAAGTATATGTATTTTGAAAATCTTTATTATTGAAGTACTTTTTCGTATACAATGTTTTTAGTTTTACCATCTTCCGCGCGTATGAATAAGTTGGATGGTTTTACTCTAGAACACGACACATACAATCGGCCGTGCGAAAAACATTCTGTTTCTAAATCTATTCCGCACATTTGCAATGACTGCCCTTGAGCTATATTTAGTGTCATTGCAAACGCCAATCTGACTGGAAACTGTGTTCTTTTAAAGTGAAAGGGAATTTCTGAGGGAATAAATGGAATTCTGGGAAGAAGCACATATTCTCCTTTGAAAGCACCTTTCAAGATGGTAGCTTCTATAGTAGTGCCCATAATTTTTTTATTGCAAGGCGTGTGCCTTTGCAAAGTTTTGGTGGATTGATGTTACGAAGTAAAATGACTGGCACTCCTATTTTCAATTTTAATATATGTGGAGGCAGTCCTGGAACATCTAGTGAATTTAGAAATTCTGGTGGATAATTTACCGTTTCATTTTCGTATAACGTTACATCCACAAATTTTTATGTGACATGTTCGGTTGGGATTTTCTCAAGGATGCTATCGTTTATTTCGCTAACATCTTTATTTTTTGCTGCAAGTATTGCTCGCTTGCTTATCCAATTGTGATCAATAAAGTNTCGTTTATTTCGCTAACATCTTTATTTTTTGCTGCAAGTATTGCTCGCTTGCTTATCCAATTGTGATCAATAAAGTTCATTGCGATGTTTGGAAATATGTGATCTATAAGTTCACCTTTAGAGGAAACTACAGTACAGAAATTTTGTGGAAATGTAATTTGACATATGATGTTATCTGCAGGCAATGTTCCATTACCAATTTCCAACAATTGGCGTGCAAATATTCCTGAAGATGGATCGTTGTGCAATTGGACGCGCATATTTGTAGTAAGTTTGAATGATTTAACATGTTTCCTTAAGGGTGAAAATTTAAAGCACGCATATATTTCATCTGTGAGAAATCACAGGCAATGTTTGTTCGAAGTTTCCTGTGAGCAATACTAATGCATTTCCAAATGAGCGAATACTTCCCCGCAAATATTGCAATGTTCTGTCGAGAGCCTCCGGATATTTTTGTGTGCCATAATGCATTCATCCCGTACTATGATCTTGACATTTGGTAACACTTTTCCCATTCCAGATGTTTTAGAAATGTTAGATGTGGGATTTTCAGTTGCATGGAAGTTTAATGGCAGTGTTAAAGCTGAATGCGCCGTTCTGCCTTAAAGTAGAAGTGTAGAAGCAATTCCAGAGGACGCTAGTGCTAATGCAATTTCATTCTGCGATCGAACCGTCGCTAAAATGAGCGTAACGAGAAATGTTTTCCCAGTACCTCCTGGTGCATCTAAGAAGAAGAGTCCTCCTCTTTAATTGTTCGCTGCATTCATTATTTGATCGTAGATGTTTTTTTGTTCGTTTGTGAGTTTAGGAACGTTCGATCGTATGTATGACAGTAGATCGACACACAATATCGAGACAAGTGCTTCGTTAAGGGAAAGGTTGCATGCAGAAGCAGAACGATTGGGTGATTACATTCCCAATTGAGCAAGAAACTTGTTCGCGATTTCTAAGCAGAGGTCCTCAATAAGAATTAAAGCTTGATTGTAAATGTCTGGCGTGAAATCCAGGTTCGGATCCATATTGATTTTTCTGAATAGTTGCAATAAGTCTTCAGTCATATGTGATTTGTACTTTTCCCATAGTTCTGATGGTGATAAAGGTGAGCAAGTAGTTAGTATGATTGCCAATAGCAGACGTCTTTGATGAGTGTTCGATGTTGTGCACGCATCAGCTAGGCAATCTTCCCAGTTTTTATCGTCTTCCAGCAACACGGTACGTGTCATGAGTAATTCCTCCGACAGTTCTTAAATGCTGGAATGAAGTCGGTCCACGAACATTAACCAATAGAAGACGAAGATAAAAGTATTCGGTTTGATTAGGATGCACAGTGTAAATTCTCCCTCATGTATATTCTTCGAAGATACCATTGTGACCGCTAACTCGTTTTCCTCGCTTTCTTCTTTCAAACGATTTTCTGTTTGCATACCACGTGTAATACGTAAGAACTTCTGCATATAATAGATTTTTAGCAAAGTCATCATTTTGGCATAAGAAAAAAATGCTGTGAGGGTCGTTGCTGTTGGATTGATTGCTCTATCTCGTATGTTAGCATCTGTGAAATATACTCTTTGACCATTTTCTAAGTGAAGAGCTAAATGAACTACTGCTGGATTTCGTTCCTATATTGGAAAATATAGAATTCTCCGTACTGCTTCGTTGCAACTTATATATCTACCAATTTGGTATTGAGTAATTTCATCTCTTGCGGTATTTTCTTTCAACATCCCGAATACTGCCATGTTGCTACCTTTATTTACATATTTTCAGATATATTTTATTGAAATTACCGAGTTGCAGTATTCGACTTGTATGTGTTATTGGTATGTTTTTGATAGCAGTGGGCAATACGGAACGACCCAGCTGTTGTCTATTTCAATCTCGTTACCTCTCACAATGATGGTTGTTGTTCTCCAACTATTTTCTGGATATCTATTGAAGAGTATGTAGCCGTCATTGCTTGTAACGGTGTTTGCTACTAATGCCCGAGGATATCTTTTTGAACACTTACCATCTACCATGCACGGTGACGTAGGATTGATAGCACCGCAAGATCCATGAATCATGTTTTTAGTCACGACTTCGTGCAATCCTCTGTCAGTGTTGGCATCGGGTATTTCAGCTGATATCACCTCGTCAATTTCGCTGGAATTAATTTGGTATATAGGTAGATTATTATATGGGCGTGCGGTAATCCTCTTTTCTGCCATTCTACGGAGTACATCCAGCAACGCACTTGGCCGACAACTTCACGTTTAGTCATGAAATCCATCAATGATTTAAATTTTTGTCGAAATACATGTGCTGTATGTATTGGCGTTTGTCCAGGAAGCAAGTTGTTTTTTATTTCTTCCCATGCTGGATTACACGTGAATGTAATAAATAAGTTTGGCCGTCCATAGTTGCGAACGTACGCAATGGCAACTTGCGCGTATTCGTGCATGTGCCTTGGGCTACCTGTGTGTGTTGCCGGTAATATTGTGAGACGTCCAACGTTATTCGTATTGCCATCATTAACCACGGCATCACGAAAATTAATATATTCTTCCGAACGAAGCTTTTGTTGATATAATCGAATAAACAGAAGACATTCTGATTCGATTTTCGCCTACATTTCAACAACGAATTGATCAAACAATTGCCTCTATTGCAATATGTGGTTGTCTTCATTTTCGCGAATCATCAAACGATACGAATAATAATTCATTTCGCTGACTTTTTTGTTTGTTTCCCCAACATTGACTGGATCTACCATTTTAATGTTGAAGTGATATCCATCGTGACCATCCCAGAAAATAAGCTGATATTGGAGAGGATCATAGCAACGATGGGTGTCGGATACTCTGTGCAATTGCTCATTTCTTCGATGAAGAACCATATGTCTGTTGTTGAATTCCTGTCCAACAATAATAATAGCCACTTCGTCAATTGATGGTGCATTGAATCTTCGCTCATGTTGACCGGCAGGCGTTTTGTCAGATCGAATGACAATTTTATGACTATCAGACAGCATTCGGTCTAGTGCTGTTTTAAACAATCTTAATAAGTTATTTTTGCTATGAAGAATTTCTTGCAATTGAGAAATAATTGTCCTTTTTATGCCGGAAGCAATTGCGCAACGTGTATTCAATTCATCGTTGTTGTCACCGATGAAGTATATTTGCAAGAACTTATTACCGCCGTCTGGAAATGGGAGCAAAGAGCCGGCTCTATGATATATTTGGCCTTGCACTTTGAACGTAGGTATGAAATTGTCTGTAATTACGTTCGCTCCGAAAGACGTCATTTGGAAGCATGAGTTATATTTCCTGATGTTTGCGAGGAAATGCTTTGAATCGGTAGAAGATTCGGTAAGCAAGCTTTTCAATGGCTCTGGTGGGTCGACAAGTTTAGGCAGTTGAACTTTCCTACCGGCGCAACACATGCCTTTAGTTTCAGCATGGAATTTCAATGCTTTGCAATGAGGACATAATTCATCCATAGCGCCGATGACAACATGAGATTTTGTACTGTAATCTTCATTCGGGTCGTACCGGAAAGCTAGGCGACTATAATATCGGACCTCCCTTGATGATTTATCTTGGCGTCGTTCAGCTCTACTGATTGTTTCTTGATATATTAATTCTTGACGACGTTCATCTGAAGCAGTGGCACGCGCTCGCCTTTCTCGCAAACGTTGATCAGAGATTCTGACTTCATGTTGCTCCAGCGATTCCTGCGCACGTCTCTCAGCCATTCTGAGCCGATCTCGTTCGTTTGCTTCCAAACGCTGCTCCTCAGTTTGGCTCGCTACTTCACCTCGTCGTGCTGCAGCTTGGCGATTGCGACGTCCGATGTTTGGTCTTGCGTGTGGCATTCTGAAAACAATCGAATAAAACATTGAAAACAACGAACTGAAATGTTCAAACAGACAGCTGTCAACAAAGGCGTTTCCTGACGCGAAAGTATGGTAAAAAAGAGCTTTTCGCATATTTTGGTACCTTTGCAGGTAATACAGATAATTTTCTTTCCACATGTTTGTGAGCACCCTTGCTTTCCTTCCATTATAAAAAAACAGAATGAAAATCGTAGATTTTTTCGGGAGTTATACGCGTCCGAACAAACGGACACAATATATATATATATATATATATATGTGTGTGTGTGTGTGTGTGTGTGTGCGTGTGCGCGTGTGTGTGTGTTCCTTACATTTTACAACTAACAGATAATACACAATTAAAATTAAGCACAACAATATTAGAGAACTCGTAAAACGTAGATTTTATATAATCGTTCATTGATAGTAATTACTATGAATCGGAATCTGCAAAAGAGGTGAAGCCGAGCCTTAAGATATATTACAGAGATATTTTATAGTTTAGTGTTACTTTTACTGCTATAAGCATAACTATATCAGCTTTGAAGAAAATGGGGCCGTCTCCGTGTTACATTGTGTTCCTGGAATGTTGGAATGTCCTATAAATAAGCTAGAGTAATGTTAAATAGATTACCATATTTTTGCTGTTTCTGCTTCCAGACTTGATAATGCTTAGGTGCGTGATGGTTACGGGGTAGTTTCTCGATTCTGTGTTAAGGTGCCAGCCTTGATGGAGCTATTTTCCGCTTTCGAGGCATAGAAGAATGGAATAGTTATTATTATCGAAATTGCTTGGGACATCAAGTACACATTATCACTTTCAGCACGGAATTAAACTGGCGGGCAGACTTTTCGTCGAATTTTGTAACTAATGCACTCCAATTTTTTTGTAGAAAGAATGTAGCAAATTTTAAGAGGCGTCCCTTATATCAGGCAGGTAGGTATTGATGTAGAATATTTTAAGAAATAGCAATGTGTGTATGCTATTTTTGGTTATGTCCAGTGACTTCTCAAACACGTGATGTTAATCAACGTAAAAGCAAACGAACATTCCATTTTTCACAAATAAATAAACCAAACCTTTTTTTTATATAAACCACACTGTAATACAGTAGTCGCACAACAAAATAGACACCTTAAGTGCCTTCAGAATAGCTGATCATATCTTAAAAGCGCAAGTTTTATTCATGGAACAATAAACATTTACGATTAATTAAATGTAGTCAAGTATTGTAACGTAATATATTACAAAATATTTCCGAGAAGCAATATATTTAAATCAAAGTAAAATTATAGGCAAAATAACTAACATTCCTGCACGGAATTAAAAATACTAACGACTTCCAAAAAGTCAATGTTTTTGTTTTAACTTTTTTGCTTTTGTACAAAGCTCTAAGCGGTATCATTTATTCTCTAACTAAATCATCGTATTTGGGATCAGTTAAATCATTTAAGTATATCTGGTAGTATTCAATATTTAATATTTGGAACATGCAATTCAAAATTTCCATATTTCGGTTTTGATTCTCAATCATAAAATAGTTTATATCGAACACAAAATAAGGTGTTTAGTATTATGGATTAGAAATCACAGTACAAGAGTACTACTTATTTTATTAAAACTCTGTTAAGTTCGCCACACGACTGGAGATTGCTGACCAGTGAGGTAACTTGTACATTACAGTTGGCATGCTATTTATGGAACTGAGAGGTGAAAGCCCGGCAAACAACTATTACGTATTTAGCAATCGGGCAGTCTGCAATGCGAATAATTTTAGGCTCCTTCGATTGGGTGAATAAATCATGCTTCTAGTGACCCGCTCTATTTGTCACATCGCTAGGTCATGGCGCAATAGTACTTTGGGAAAAGTGTGTCAGAACCACCCTCCCCCTCCCTACTTACGAAATAATGCCCTCAGCTTGGCCGGAACGAATCGCAGCACGTCCGCAGTGCATGCGAGATGACGCGCATGTTCCACCTGGGCGTATTGTGCAACCCCCCATCCGCGGTGACCGGGAGAGAAAGCTAATTGACCCGAGGGGGAAAACGTTTTAAGTGGTTCCCGGTTGTGATGCAAATGCGGCGACCTTGGCGAAGTATGAAAGTTGTTTCTTAAATTAAGCTCCTGCCACCACTCATCTCCTATTCCTCCAGTCCTCCTCCTAATGAAGACAATTACGAATGCTCTCACATACAAACGTGGACGGGAGTCTGAACACAAGATGACTTATACGACCTTATGTGATTAAGGACTCAGTTCGTGACCTACGAGCTGTTCTCTTCAGGAGCGTACGAGAATATTCAGAAGGTACTAGTTACGTATTCAGTGTCGCATTGTTTTTAAACATCAAGCCTTCTTTCACGGAGTCAGAGAATATATTACGTACACAGAAGCGATTTCGCGTGCTGGAAATTTCGCGCATACGTTTGAGAGCAAACTTGAATTCGAACATAAGTTAATTTGACTTTCGTTTTCAATTGGATCGCGTTTTTAAAACAGGCCTTGAAATAATTTGAGCCAATAACTAACCAGCAAATAAAAAAAAATCCGTATTCCGTGCTACCTGGTCTAAGTTAAAACTGGAGTATTAGCCAAAGAATAACTAAATGAGGCTTGGGTACACAAAGGATTGTTTAGTATAGCTTGTTGCGAAATGAATCCACGTAATTTTCGGGTATCTACTGAGTGGGTGCATGTTGCCCTTGAATATGAATACTCTACCACGTGTACGGTTTCCCACTGGCTCAGCTGCGTCGGGCAGTTTAGATGCTCGGCGCTGATTGGCGAATAACACTGTGGTGGGTCACTAGGAAAAGAAGAAATTTTGTGAGATCATTTCGCAGTTTCGCTTCTTTGTAAATAAGTTTTCTGTAATGACAAAGATTATATTGTTACGTAAGACGACCAGTAAAACTTCATAAAGAGAGGTTACTAACCAGCACAATTAATTAATTTTGTCNTTATATTGTTACGTAAGACGACCAGTAAAACTTCATAAAGAGAGGTTACTAACCAGCACAATTAATTAATTTTGTCTCACAGTCACACGCTCAGTGAGCTGTCGCGAATGACGTATGGCTTGCGATTTTCAGATTTCGTTCCCCATGAACTAGGAAGTGCCGGTTTTTTTTCTTGTTTCGCTTTGGATAACGACTATATATTTGTGCGAAATGATGATGTATCGCTCTAGATAAAAGTACTCTCGAAATACCGCAACTACGATAAGATTCANTTATATTGTTACGTAAGACGACCAGTAAAACTTCATAAAGAGAGGTTACTAACCAGCACAATTAATTAATTTTGTCACACAGTCACACGCTCAGTGAGCTGTCGCGGATGACGTATGGCTTGCGATTTTCAGATTTCGTTCCCCATGAACTAGGAAGTGCCTGTTTTTTTTTCTTGTTTCGCTTTGGATAACGACTGTATATTTGTGCGAAATGATGATGTATCGCTCTAGATAAAAGTACTCTCGAAATACCGCAACTACGATAAGATTCAAAAGTGTAGAGCAACATATTGGAAATAGCGACACTTATATACTATCGGTAATTATCGACATCGAAATATTTGCGTTATTACGATGTTGAATCTTTGATATACTGTAATATTCAAATATAACTGATATTTAAAGTACTAGCATTATGCATATTTGTAATTTGGTTTAATTCATTCCTGGTATTCATATTTCCCGTATCAGAATTAGCGATTTCCTATTGTTATTAACGAACGAGCGTGTGCAACACATTGCGTTTGATTTGCATTATTTTGTGGAACCGCTATATCGCATCGATGTCAAAACGGTTGACATGTATCGAAACTCTCCCGGGATACAGTTATAGAACGGCCCTAACATCGGCGAGCTCACAGAACCTCTTTCACAATGAGTTACTGTGTTCTCCTCTCTGAAGGTGAAATGTATCGGCGGCGTGAGATCGGTTTTCTCACCTCAGTCTCGTGTCATAGGTCCTGGGGTCACCTGGGACCTCACTCCCTTCTCTCACGTGACTCACTGGAATTCCTTACCAGTGAATATATTTTTATGTCAAATGGATTATTTATATCACGTATGGAATTTGCATCTAGCTGAGGGATGGGAAGAAATACTTACGTAAACAATTTATAGAGTCATCGATAGTCGATGTAAGTAATTTTTTTTGTTAGTAAAAATATAATTTATTAATCATGAAACTCGCTCCGTAATATTTCTGTAGGAAGTGTACCAAAGGAGAAGATAGAATTTGTGTGTTTGTTTTAGTGAAGGACGGGGATGAAACTTGCCTCCACCTTCCACAGAGGTTAGGCTGGGCTTGATTAGGTTACACTATATCACATTTAGAATTGGTAAGGAATAAATAATAATGAAATTCTCCTCTAACACTCTGCAAATAAAATGCATATTATGCAGTTCAAAGAGAACACACAGGTGTCCTGACGAAAATAACCTTAATTGCTGGATACGTAAAGTAAAGAAATATAGTCGAGGTTTTAAAATTCTCATTGAAGAAATATTTCAATAAGTTTTTCTTAAGTGCAATAAATTAGTTTAATTTTATAACTTATCCTTAACGATTAATTTTTCCTCACTTCTTCGGAATGAAATCCTGAATACAACCATTCGCTATTTCTTTATTTATACAGGTTCTTAACTTACAATTTTAGGCTTAACTTTAGGGACACATGCTTTGCGTACACACTGAAATATATTCCATTTGTACGAATATAACGAGTTGTGTATTAAAAAGTAGAATTTTTAGGAGCTACAAAAATAAATATATTATCAATATTATTATTGACATACACAAATTCTGATCGCCCTGATTAACAGAGCATACGTAAATATATATACATATACATATATAAAACTTGTAATAAAGATCTCACGTGAGAGCCTTAGTTAGATAGTCTGCAGAAGCATCATGACGCTACAAAGATGTTTTCGACATATCCCGTGTCGCTTTGATGTCATGTGGAAGTGATTACGCAAATTTTGTGTATTCAATCTATAAATTCGAGCATAATTCAGACGTCCACATATCAGACGTAAGTTTGTATTCGCCACATTGCCGCACAGATGCGTTCGTGAACCTTCAGGGTTTTGCTAACTAACTCGCAGCTATCTACAATACGATCGCAAAGTCTGCTCCATCGTGTCTTCGCGAAGTTACCCAACGTCTTGAAGCGAAGTCGCGAACACACGAAACACTTCGGAAATGAAAGTCCAGTGGATTAAGATCACGGAAGCGTGGAAATGATGGTATCTGTTTTCCTCTGCATGCTGAATGGGCATTGCAAGTTTGAATAAGAAACGCAAACGACAAGGTTGAAATGAATAACAGCTCTAGCGCGCATACCGCTGGCTCTATTCAGGAAACGAAGCACTTTTGCTCCTACGTACACACTAAGAAAAGTCTACCACATCAGTGTGTATGTGAAGTCGAATAGCGCATATGGTAAAGTTATTTCCCCCACTTCCACGATAGTGTTCCGACATTTGCTCAGGAAACAGTCAAATGCGTAGGGAAGTTCCCCTACTTTGCATAGTAGTGATACTAAACGCTCCTACATTTGCAGTTTGATATGTGGTAATATTTCCAAACAATGTATAGGTTAAAAATTTTCAATACATTTTAGGAAATTTACAAGCAATTTTTTTACAGTGTACGTTCTCATTTTCTCATCCTCTAGATGCGTGGAATGTTGTCCCAAAGTGTGGTTGTACATTTCTTTTGGAGCCCATACATAAACCCAACGATTTATTTACGAGGAGGCACGTACAAAAAAAAACAGCGCTACCGTGTTAATTATTTAGACTACCAATTAACGCGTACATGTCTCGTGGCTAAGTTACGGCGAAGGTATTCTCTTCTTACATTTACGGTGAGATTTAATGATAAGTTACATTTGAACCCCACTTACGACCCACTATGCTTAAAAGCTTATTGTGAGCGCCTTCCTTACCAATTATCATAACATAGACTTATATTTTGAACAGTACACATATATGATTTGCGCAGGACTTGAACAACCGCATACCTTGTCACCCATACCTAGAAACTGGAAAGCCGAAAATTTCACGGATTCGTTTTGTATCAAACTGAACTTCAAAGCATCGTTCAACTTTGCTGCGTTGTCATTAGAAAACCATTCTTTTGTCTCACCCTGGAGGTCAGTGGGACAATAATTTACTGTTTGGACGAAGAGGGACCAAATCATAAAAACACCCAATGGACCAACAGATATATAAAGGATTGTGAAATCTAGCCTATTGCAAAAAAATTGCCGAAATATCAATTTCTGTACCCATAGGCAAAATCTTACTCAGTAAATATTTTTTGTAAGTTTTAAAACAAAGCCTTGGGAACTATTTCCCAAAAATTCAAAATTGTAAACGTAAAATATTATCTGTTGCCAATGCCCAATTTATTATATATCTCCGTGCTGTTGGAAAACACGAAGTATAGAGAAATTTGTTTTTAAATGGGCATACATTGTAGATTTACATCTCTTCGCAAGTATATTGTTAATTACGAAGGGGATACTAAACGACTAACCACTTTGTAAAAGGTTGAAGGGATTTACGTGTTATACGTATACCGAAATGTCATTACCATGAAGAATTAAAAAAAAAATGACTACGTTTTTTATAATTACTTAGGTTTAGTGAGGCATTTCTCTCAGTAAGTGAGAAAATTTTTATAATGTTATTTTCGCAAGAGCATTTACGTAGAGACCTTATCCCCATACACTTCGCGCACACCTGGTTCTCCTGTTATTGGCTGCGTTTCACTAGGAAAAGGTTAAGGAGAGGAGGGGAATCAGGGCTACGGTGGCGAGGTGGCTTTAACACTCGCCACCTACCAAAGCAAACCATGTTCGATTATTTTCGCACTTGGAAATGGCTGGCCGGAGGGGTTTTCCCAGGGACCTCCCGTTTCCCCCACTTTGCATATCGGCGTTGCTCCAAACACACCTCGTTTCACCCTCATCTGCTCTCAAGATTACGATGTTAGGAGCTGTCCATAACCCCCCATCCTTTGACTACTCTTTGTGAGAGGAAAACATTTTCTCACTTGATAGGGATAACAAGAACTAGGTTACTCCGATTATGAACCTATGCGATTGGTGCGCAGACACTTACAACGTGTAACTATTAAAAAAGTATCGTGTCAAAAAAGTTGATTTAAGATGAAGTGTTCTGAAATACTCGTATTTACGCGAAAAATCTGATGTCTCTAGTTACATTGATAGAAATGCTATTCCGAAAATAATTATTAAGGACATTTAGCATTGACTGAAAGCGTTAACACTAACGGGACTCGATGAAATTACGGAGTGAAAATATAGCTTGCAACAAGCTAGGTGAAAAACCTCTACGCATGTCAAAGACGATCATTTCATAGACCGTTGCTTATTGTTTCCGCCTCTCTATGGCTCGCATGGCCATAGAGAGTTCATCGGGCGGAGTACTAATAGCAAAGAAAATTCAATAATACTGAAGTTATACAGCACCTTCTACCGTGAAGTCCTTCCAGGCATGCCAGCGACACGTAATCACTGGCCAGCAACATGGTGCGACGTCCACCAATCAAACAGCTGGCAACTTACTTACCGGACGGCAGTCCGGACACAGCCACACCTCCAGAGCTTCGCGCAGCCAATCGACGAAAGGGGACGCCAACATCAAAGGAACAGCCAATACATTTCGATTCTGTGTACTTGTCTGTTCTGTGCTAATGACCAAGTATGTTCAATGATGCGGCCATATTCACATCTACTTATAAAAACTGCTAACCTAGTAAAAATTATATATCACTATATCAATCACATTAACGTATTTTACTATCGAACCGAATTTTTCCACCTTGCTGTAACTTTTGAGGGGCGTATTTAATCTCATGTTCCTTGCCTAACAGACGTAGGAGTAAAATGTGTTATATATATATACACGTATGCTTGACCTCCCATTCCGTGTTGAATAACTGGTCTCTAGCTTATTTAAGTGGTATAGGGATACTTATTTTGAAACTATTTCTACACCTCTCTGTAAATATTCATATATACTCTACATCAAACACAGATGGTGAACTTCTGTCAACTAATTTTAACGTAATGAGTCCAGCATCAATTAAACGNACACGTATGCTTGACCTCCCATTCCGTGTTGAATAACTGGTCTCTAGCTTATTTAAGTGGTATAGGGATACTTATTTTGAAACTATTTCTACACCTCTCTGTAAATATTCATTTATACTCTACATCAAACACAGATGGTGAACTTCTGTCAACTAATTTTAACGTAATGAGTCCAGCATCAATTAAACNTTATACTCTACATCAAACACAGATGGTGAACTTCTGTCAACTAATTTTAACGTAATGAGTCCAGCATCAATTAAACGTTCCACAGTTACCAGATAACGAGTGGGTAAAATTTGGCGATTGCATTTGAAGGCATTTGTAAAATGTAATCGTGCTGTAAGAAGAAACATTTAGTCATTCAATTAAAAGTTCTGGCACATAAAGAGAAAATTCAAAATTGCTTAATAGACCAAACCTAAGGCTGTTCAAATAGCTAAATTTTTTTTCTGTGCTTTTAAGATATTTCATGGTTTTGTGATACAGTATAAATACAAATTTAACAAAAACGCCAAATCTGTAAAAAAAATATAGCTTTGTTTACTTTTTTTAGAATTATAATTGTATCCTTAAACTTTGTGCTAAAAGAATTTCAAAAAGTTATACAAGCACAGTGTTTGATTTCAGCTAAAGCATTTCTTGAAGTCTTAGGAACACCGCGAATAAATTTCTTTGAAGACTGATATTTGGTTCGCCTGCGATTCGGGTTTGACTTCTCGGTATTATGAATTTAAATTTTATTGTAAAACTTGAAATAAAACTACGGCCGAACCACTTGAACAATTTCCATGACATTTATTTGGCTTATTAAAATTTGTTTCAAGAATTAATATGATATATAGACAAATAAAATAATTATGCAAGATTTTAAAATTAGTATGCCAAAACATGTACATCAGAAGTTCCTGTAAGTTTCGTAATTTATTTCCCGTATTTTTTCCCTACTTTTATCACATTACTATTTGATGTTATAAAACCGAATTAATAAATACCGTAACGTTGTGGGAAGTGGTACTTGACGCTTGAACGCACTTAAAAGCTAGGCAACATAAATTGATGACTCCCCGTAGGGCAACACTGCCGCCGCATTGAAAGTATTAAGTTAGATAGTAGTTCGGAGCCCGCGGGATGCCAGCCTTCCCGCGCATAACAAGATAGGAAGGCGTCGTGCGCGCGTGCCAGGGCTGCGAACGTAGCGGCGAGAGAGCGAGTGATAGGCGTCGCGGGGCGGGAAAGTAGGTGAAGGCGAGGAGGATCGTTCCCAGGGATGTTGGCAGACCTCACCGCCCTCCCGGGGCGATTTCACCTGCTCCGCCCCACACCGCCAGGCGTCAACCGACTTGCAAATGTGCACGTTCGCCGGGCCGCGCCTTGGCAGGCGGCACCACGCGGACACGTCACCGTCGCCTGCGATCTAGGCTCACCGCTAATTGATACACACCTGCGAAATTCGCCTTATTGTTTGTTGAAATGCTGGACTTCACTGCCATCTAACTTCCTGGGCACGAGTTGCCATTTTCATTGGCTACTGGCAACTACAGAGCGTCACCACAGGCGCGATCTCTTTACTGGATATTTGTTACTCGACCGTTGAGAATTTGCTGTTGGCTGAAAGCGCCTTTGAGTCGTGTCACACAATTTGTTGGCAAATGCCAGAAGTAGTTGAGTTTCGGTTTTTAGAGCCGCTGAGGGTGAAGCGATGTGAGTATGGAGCAGCGCCGGAATGCAATGACAAGGAAAACGGGAGATCCCCGAGAAAACCCACAGACCAGTGGCATCGTCTGGCAAATTCCCACATGTGAAAATCTGAGAGCGACCCCGCCGGGAATGGAACCCGGTTCTCCAAGGTAGGAGGTGAGCAGTCTAACCACTACATCACTGCGGGCCCTGCCACAAGTAAATTAGAATATAACGTCTCGGAGTTCAATCTGCAGCCACAAAATAACGTGAGTTTTGCAGGTCGGTACTAATTGATATAAGTTGTCCACGGATAATTGAACACTCTTGAACTCAACCTTCGGAAAGTATCAGTGCATCTACTTGCATGTTTTAACGGGCACTCTGACTGGCGTGCGCCCAGTAAAGTTGGTAACGGCGGAGGGAAAGTAGTTCCACTTCCTTACGTTGAATAAAAAGAGCTATGTAAATATTTGCATATACTGAAATGATTGATTGTTTCCTGTTGTTTCCTGTTGCCAATAAATGTAATTATTAGCAAATTTTAAATATTTTTGAAATTTTTGTAATAATTTTGTAGGTTTACTTGACCGACGAATCAAAAATCAAGCAGGCTCACTGCATAGTGAATTTTAATTATAGTGGAAAAGTACACAATGTGCATTATGTAGCATTGGTGAAAATCCGTGGAAAATAACGATGAGGATGCTACCTGTTGTTCTGCCCGCACCTCTCATAAATGACACTGGCGCAGAAACTGCAAACACAAGTTGTGTTCGGTGCGCCGCCAAGCCTAAGTAAGACCATTTGTGGGAAGTGCGGGAGGGGAAGCTCCGAAGGAACTGGTTGTGTTAGTGTGACCCCAATATAAAATGGAGAAACAAAGATGCCGAGCCAAAATTCTTACTCCAGCAATAGAGAAAAATGTCTTTTTGAGTAAAAAGTAAGGTGGTTGATAAAGAAAGTATAACTTACATTCGGGTGACCAAAAAGAGTTTTAATGTAAGTGTATTAACTTATAACAATAACAAAAGGTTTTAAGTGTGCAGCAACAGTTACAAAGGTTTGATTTATTTATATATGCTTCAACAACAAGCTGTTGTTATAAAATAAAACATTTTTTTTCAAAAGACATCATCTTTAATTTGTCTCAATCCCGCAAAAAATAAATAAATAAATTCAGAATTACAAAATATGCTGAGTCATAGAAAAATGTCGAGGTTACATTCTTTCATATTTTTTTGTGATAATTGATTCAGTCCAAAAGTAAGTTTATTGAAAAACGGCGACTAGATTGTCGTATTGTTGAAAGATTCATGCACATGACGAACATGGTGGAACAAAGGCTGGACTTTCCTGAGACGTTGCCCATCTTCGGGACATCTCCCTTGCCAACGCCAGCAACGGTGTTACAACATCATCATTAAGTAGGCGTCAAGAAGACGCAAGGCGACTTCAAAAAGATTTGCCACGCCTCGGCAACAAGGTAGTGAAATGGCCTCAACACAGCATTTNGCAACAAGGTAGTGAAATGGCCTCAACACAGCATTTTCTGACTCAACAGGTCGACCGCTGTAATAACATAAATTTACGGAAAATAAATAAAGAGGCAATAACACATTACTGAGGCTACGATCAAAAAACAGGACAAGAAACACTCACTGAAGGAGGTAAAACTCAGAAGATCACTTCATTAAAACTAAGTAATAGCTGCGGGAAACAAAATTTTATGTCACGCCATAACGGATAAGAAGGAAGAAGAAAGCTGTAGGATGTATTCCTAAAATACCAGTGACTATTACAGATATAGAGTTGCTTGACACAAAACCAGTATTACTATCCTTTTTTCGCTACGCGGTATTTTACATTAATACCATGAACACTTCATAAAATTACATTGGCAGAGATGAATTAAAAAATGTTATCCACAAACCAAATACAGGATATTTCATTACAAAATTAACATTTGCTTTTATTTAACTAAAGTTACTTGAACCGGTTGACACAACAGCTTAACCTGATCATAGTAACTGGTCACCGACAAAATAAAGAAATCTTGGAACATTCCTAGTTAAATAAACAAAACTACAGAAACAGTGACTAAAACATAATCTAACCTTTGCTTTTACATAGAAATAAGCAATAAAGGATGCTAGGTGCTGGAAAATAAAACAAGGCGCTTTGCCATGTAAACCAAAACTGTTCCCTGAAAGAGAATACAAGATAAAAAAAAAACATAGGGAAAAGTAAGCGTGTACCTGCAAATAGCACAATACAAGTAGACCTTAAGGTTTTCAAAAATGCATGCTCAGTTTACCGTGGAGAGCCTTTCATCATTTTATGTCATAGATCTATACCTGGCTAACCCTTGTCTTTGTATTTCTTAGCTTCAAATCTGTCAGTGGCACATTGAGATAAAATATGGTTGTAGGAACCAAATTTCTGTACTCATACCACCATTTTGACTATTAATATAGGGTAAACTGGGTACGGTTGTGCCAGGGTACGAAAGTGACAGTCGAAATATTAGCCAAAGTATACGGATTAGCGAGTTGTGGTAACGGCGAAGGGAGGGGCTTGCATGTCTGAAACCGTGTCACAGTATTGGGTCAGCCACTGCGCGCTGCGTACGCTAGGAGAGACCCGCTTTTGTTTTTGACTATCAAAAGTAAGTATTTTGGTTCGATTTCTTTTGATAATTGTTGTTACATATATACAGATTGAGTATTGAGTGTTATNCTTTTGTTTTTGACAGTCAAAAGTAAGTATTTTGGTTCGATTTCTTTTGATAATTGTTGTTACATATATACAGATTGAGTATTGAGTGTTATTTATCTATATAACATATACATTAGTAAATAAAAAGCAGTGATTACTTTGTTCATAGATTATTTCATTATGGCATGGTGTTTGTTTTTATGAAAAAAAGTGCGTTGGGTACGTTTGTGACATTTTTTGTGGGTACGGTTGTGACATAAGTAAATGCTGTGTTTTATTGTTTTAGATGCCCAGACAACGCTCGCGGAAGACTGAAAGGGGGAGGCAAGACATTACTCAATACGAAAATGCATATATTTAAACAAAACGAGGTGTATCTCTGCGACAAGCAGCAGAAATGTTTCAAATAAATAGAATGTCCTTGTTCAGATGTTGATACAAAGATGTTTATTTTTTTGTTGAAGAACACATTGTCGTGCTTTTATATCANTGATGCAAAGATGTTTATTTTTTTGTTGAAGAACACATTGTCGTGCTTTTATATCAAAGATTTTGAGGTTAAGTTTATTAATGTTTTATTTTTAATCTTAAAGGGTTCCTGTAGAGCTAGTTGTAAGTGATTAAAATTGGTATTTTATTTGTTTTGTTCCAAAGATAATTTTGATATTTATGATGTTAACTAACATTTATTTTATATTTTGATTATGCATAGTTATGCTAGTTTCTAGGTAAAACAAAAATTTTGTGACTCATTCCAATGTGAAGACTGGTTTTAATAATTACATATTATGTATATAAATGCTATAGTGCCTTATTAGTTATAAATGATTGAAGTGTTCGCAAACATACTTTTTTCTGTTCCTTTTCTTTTCAAAGGAATGTTATATAATATTAATGCTAGAGTGTTGCAATAAAGGTGATTTCATACAATTTCAGAGTATTATTAAACCTGTCACTTTCGACCCCAAGCACTGTTACAACGGCCCCTGGGGTGTGGTCGGTTGTGACNAAGCACTGTTACAACGGCCCCTGGGGTGTGGTCGGTTGTGATATTTTCCCTTTTTTTTTTAACTTGCTCCTGTTTGCAAACCATTATGTTTAGGGATAAAAGTTTAATTAATTATGTGTAGGGTTATGTAGAAATTATACGAAAAATCACTTTTCGTTTAGCTAACTGGTATACATACAAAACTATGGCCGATCAAATGCAAAATGGCACAACCGTACCCAGTTTACCCTACGGACAAAAATAGATTGATGAAACATCTAAATATGATTAACGCAGATAACAATCGGAACAGAACTGTGTGTTGTGGTATATGTAATTGTACTTGTAACTATGAATATACATTTTTCTTACAGCAGAGCTCACTGTCTCTACTGCAGAACAGACAGTTTCTTCGACAGGACAACTTCAGCGTCATTTAGATTGTTCCCGTAACTGTAATGAACTGACAGAACATTCTGTTGCTGGTGCACAAGTTTGGTTGTTACTACCCTGAAACCAGATAACAGTAGGNACTGTAATGAAATGACAGAACATTCTGTTGCTGGTGCACAAGTTTGGTTGTTACTACCCTGAAACCAGATAACAGTACTGCTCTTTGGTCACTTTCCTCCTAGTCTTGTCAGCGTAGTGACCCAAAAATATTCGGGAGTTGAGTTATCACCCAGCTGACCTTGCGTTCGAGAGGTCCTGTGTTCCATTCCCGGTCCAGCCATCCCTATCCTGACTTCGATTTTCCACGGTTCCCAGAAATCACACTCTGCCATAGTTCCATGCTATGGGCCATGGTCGATTCTTTCCCAGCTGCTTCTTCTATCTGCAACTTGCTCCATGTTTAATGGCTTCGCTGTCTACTAGATTTCAAGTCGTACCCACCTATTACTGGTTCAAACGACCTCCATAGTGTGTCAACTTCAACAACGAGTAAAAGTTTGAATTGCCATGAACACAATTACAAACGTCATCTAATCAGTCTAGCGAGTAACGAGAAGGTAAAATGTTTATATAACCACGACCATGATTCTTACTTGGATATGGATGAAACATAAACGTATCGATTTTACTTGCAAGTAATTACACTGTTAAACTCTTATAAATGAGACATAAATGTTTTTTTTTTCCCCACGTTCTTTTCAAACAGAGGAAATGTTTGAATTATAATCAGGTCTGTGGGGATGGTGGGGTGAAGGTTTGCCCCCCCCCCCTCCGGCAGATCGCTGAAAGAGGGCGAAATCACGTACAAGAGGTGAAAAATGGGGAGGGAATTTGAGGAAAACTAAATATAAGGCAAAATATAATCAAAAGTACTTACCATTGCTTTAATATTAACACGCTGTTGTTGAAGTTGTATTTCTTGAATACTGTCATGTGTATAATAGCTAAAATTTAATTTTTTTCTGGCAGGAGATGAGTGGTAGTTTGGGGGGGGGGGGATTATTATAGCTTCGCCCTCGCAGTTTTTATATCATTTACGGCACTGCTTATAAATAGCTTACACAAAGGAACCTGTGAGAGTTTCTGTTGGTTAATGGCACAAGGAGTAACCTATATTGCAACAGCATTGCCAACAGCTACGGAATCCCGATAATCCCCCGAAAAAAGTCCCTGTCCTGTTGTATTTCAAAGCACTTTATAGCTCATATCCACTTTCGCGATCGGATGGTTTTAATACTATGCTATCAATCTTAGGTAGCTGCCCGCGAATTACAATGGGCCAGTATCAGTGTAACCTTAATCTTTTTGGTCAGTACCGAAATGTTAACTCACACAAATATGTGGCCAATAATCACAGAATAACTGCCTAGCTCGCATTAAATTGTTTTCGCGAAAATCGGGTCTCCCTACACCAATAGCATTTCCGTGAGAAAGCCACTGTCTCTATTGGTGGTGCCCTATGATCTTGTACATCACCGATAATTAGTTGACCTTTTCTGCAACACGTCTTACGTGAACGAGTGTACTCGGCGCAATATGGTAAGAGGGTACTAAACGTAAAGTCTTGTAACATATTTCCCTATTTCTCTGCCAATAATAGTTAAAATTTTCCACTTCACAGTTATATCAGATTTAAGCAGAAGGACAATATCATTTTCATTTTAATTTAAAAACTGTTTTGACGTGAATCCGCCTTTAAAATTAGACCATCGCATTGGGTTCAGGAGGACGGAAACGACAATGTAATGTTTGCCATATGATCCATTGCAACACCATAACTTCGTGACTAACATCACGATTGAAATAAATATGATCTTGTTCGATCGGGTATCCAACTACGATGTAAGCATGAACTTGAGTTAGCGTTGCGCACGCGTGGGGTGCATATGGAGGCCCGCAGTGACTTTAGGCCATTTTGGGCTTGGGCGAAAATTTTCGGGCAGCATATCTCGTGACTTCGATGCTCTGGCAATCTGATTTTGAAGCCAAACGAAAGAGCTCGTCTAGGTCTGTCGATTTGAGCTATAAAAGCAAAGTATCAATTTCGTAATAGGCTGCCCACGGCAAACTGAGAAGCTCTGCTTAATATCTACTTGTATGCACATGATGCATGGGTCAAAATAAACTTAAAAGTATTGTTAAAGTAAATATTTTACAAATTTACTAATTCTTACACATATATGTAATAAAAAACATAAAACAAAGGAAATTATAAATGTTTTCACAAATGTTTATTTATCACTTGTAATTCATAGCTAAGACAGAGAACTACTTTCTTTCCGTCGTTGCCGACTTTACTGGGCGCATGCCGACCAGTGCGCCCGTTAAAATGTATCCAGGTTGAGGCAGCAACGTTTTTCAAAAATGCATTGAAAAAGTGCTCAACTACCCGTGAATATATTATACTTCCATTGCATTTCTCTAACCCTGGCCCCCTCCAAAAAAATATTATCCATTAATGCATAAATACTGAAGTAAAACCAAACAGCCACACCCCGATATTTTTTAACCTGTCATAGACTACAACATGAAAAGAAAAATGTAAATCTGTACGTTGTTTCTGAATTCAAGTAGGATCAGCACAGATGAGAGAATGCCGACTGCGTACCAGAGGAACACGCCTGTAATTTTTGCCAGTCCTAGGAATGGATGAGGTGAATTGAGATGGGTATGGAGCAGCAGTGGAATGAAAACTCGAAAGTAAATGGTAATTCCCCGAAGAAGCCCTCAAAACCTCGGAAGTGTTCGCCGCACTCAACATTGTGGGAACCTGGTAAATAAGAAAATTCCTTACTTCAAAGGCATGGGTTTGAAAAAACAGACCGCTGTGGTAAGACACTAGCAAAAAAATTTTGTACGCTTCGCAAACTATTTTTTTTTTGCAACTTTTTACCAAAGATTTTCTTGTAATTCTACAACTGAAAATTTCTAACTTAACAGCACGTCGTTTTATGAAACACTGAGTTGCATAAATATTTTTGTATGTTTCATAGAAATGTGTTTATTTAAATTCAACATTTGTCATAAAAGTTATATCTTAAGGTATTGTAAATTTTGGTTTAATTTACTCGTGTTCTTACAAAAACAATCTCGGCAACCAGTTGCCTTAGAATTATTTCTTAAAGTAAAGACATTTTTTACAGTGCCACTACTGAATCACTCGCCTGTCCTTCCTACCATTACATGATCTTCTGAAATTACTGACTCTTTATTGACTGGCTACAGGAGAAACAGAGCAGAAGTATGACAAAATCAGAAGCACATTTTTCATCTTCGTCCCCAGTCCATTACATCACCGAGGTTCTTCTGCTTGGCTGTGCTTACTTCGCGTGTCCGAGGGCTATAAGCTCAGAAACTCTAAGAGCCACCCAGGAAAGCCCATAACGTGCCTTATAATAGCATATACGCTTGAGGCACGGCACTGGTTTGAAATATGTATTTCCATCGGTGATGCACCGCTACGAGAATTTCAGAGGCTATCCTGTCATTTTATGGCATAATAATAATTGTATGATGCATGTCCGTTTAAGATAAAAGTAAAATATTTATGTTCCCAGAAAGAAAGACTGCATAAAACGGTAGATCACATACATTACAGTGGTCTACAGAAAATTTGCCCGTTATTCGACACTCATATGGGTCAGGGGGATCGTTAAGGGTGAACCATTTCCGGTCCTGCCTCTACGTCACATTAGCATGATAACTTCAGCGCGCACGGGCACTATTGGGAACTTCGCAACAAGCTCGCAAGTTCAGAACAGTGGGCTGATTACGAACATCACACATCACAAGATTCGGTTCGTTGAGAAGCGATTTTGTCGGTGTGCAGCGCACTCCGAAGCGAGTTGAGTACGAGCATCTTGTGTTTCGTTGTTATACTGCAAATGTCGGAGCTTGATGACGTCACAGCCGTTGTAATCACAAGGTGTGAGTATGAACATACGTTTTGTGTGGCCAACATCGCAACTGTCGTGCGTTATTCAGCACGAGTATAATTGTCCGTGGTGAGCTGAAAGTAAACACTGTACGTAATTAACTTTACGCTAATTGACCAAGAAATAAACGTAGTACGTTCTAATAATATGTAAAACAATTTGAAGTATTTACAATATATTAGTTACGACAGTTTTTGTAGGTTAGAGTGCCGTTTCATATATTGGTACATAATGCATGTTTGCGAAGGTTTATAGGTTATGACGTCCATAATGTAAAATTAATTAATTGTAATGTGTTGTCATTCGGAACCGCTACGCTGTTATGGGACTCGTAATACACGGAGAAAGTACTATTATTTTGTTTTTGTATCGTAATTTAAATTACACGATTACCTACATTCCTTCGATTACAATTACCTAACGTACAATATAATACGCTAGTATGCATATGACGCATTATAATAAATACACTACATGCATCATAATATGGTAACGCGTATTAAAACCATTGGACATTCACGGCACTTATTATGTCTATAATTAATGCAAATAGTATATTGTTTTACAAATTATTTGCTAACCTTTCGTCCTCGCTTTTCTTGCCCAATGGGGGTTTATGTGTTTGGAAAGATACATTTGGGTGAGTCGTAACTCTCAACACATAAAAATAGAACGTACATATATTTCATAAATTGCAGATATCTTTGTTTCAAAGACATCGCAGATTCATAAACAAATAAAGTTACATAATCGTATAAAGTGTTGCACGAATGTAATTTCATCATGAAAAAAAAAACGAAGTTGGAGTATTTGAAGGCAACAATCATGTTTCGTCAGGGTCACCACCACAAGAAAACAAAATTACTTTACATTTTACATATCTCGCACGATCAATATCCATGCAAAGTAATAAGCATACACTGTAAAAAAAATTTGGTGAACTTCTTAAATTGTGATGGATGTTTTTAACCTATACACTGTACGGAAATAATACCGCACATCAAGCTGCAGATATAGGAATGTTTAGCGTCGCTACTATACAAAGTTGGGAACTTCNTTACTTTACATTTTACATATCTCGCACGATCAATATCCATGCAAAGTAATAAGCATACACTGTAAAAAAAATTTGGTAAACTTCTTAAATTGTGATGGATGTTTTTAACCTATACACTGCATGGTAATAATACCGCACATCAAGCTGCAGATATAGGAATGTTTAGCGTCGCTACTATACAAAGTTGGGAACTTCACTACGCATTTTACTGTGTTCTGAGCTAATGTAGGAACATTACAATGAATGTATGGTGGAAAATAATTCCATTCCCACTTTCTCACTAAGCGTATACACTGGTATGGTAAATTTCCGAGTAATACCTTAGAGCGTACTAAAACATACTAAAAAGTGTGAATACTTAAATATGCAATATTATTTATTAAGAGAAGTTCAATATTTATCACATTATATTTACATATATATTATTTGCAGACTTATGACCCTTGTGTATCGCACGTTTTGACGTCACCGATCTTCGTTACGGCAGAAGCTCCACAGAAATATAACGAAACACGCAACGCCAGTAGGTTTGTACTCACTACTTGCGTTACGTCTTCCGTTAGCACCCGGTGCATATCGCAGTCGTCGGTAGGAGTTCATAATCAGGCCACAGGCGAAGTTCAAGGCAGAAACCAAGGGCGCGATACAGACGAAGCCAAGATGCGCACCTACAGCGTCTCGACGCCGCTACGCGCAACGCCTCGGTGAGCTGTACACTGCAAATTAAATTTGCAACAGTTGGACATTATTTCAAGCGATTGAAGCCCACAGATTAAACTACGTCTGTACGGTTGTACTTTTTTTTTCTGCCTCTTAAGGAAACTGCAGGTAAGCTCTAAAATGCCTGTTTTTTTTTTGTTTTTTTTTTACATTTTTGACATTTTCTTTGAATGTAATTAATATAATAAAAGATGAAAACATAAGTTCTTAGGTAATTAATTTGTGCCTTTTCTGGTAGAAAAATTATCTTCCTAGAATATTTATTTTCTAAGATATGCGAAAGAGTGTAAAAAAAAAAACGAATGAAACAAATACATTTCAGCATCACAAACTTGTAAGATCACTTACACAGGAGTGCGTAGATTCCGTACGTCGGCTCTCAAGACCTCGCTGTTAAGAGCTGTCCAAATCTCTCCACTCACTCAGGTATCACGTACGTCGGTAGCTAAAAGGTACGAAAACAAGTTGCTATTGACTGCTGTTAATTGAACATTATTTTTAGTAGTCTGTCTACTTTAATTTCGTCGGGAAGTTTCTGTAAAAGACACAGGTGAATTACCGCTTATGTGGTTGGCGTCAAAACTCTTCATTCAATTATTTTGTTGTAAAATTCACTTCTTTTTCTCGCTAACGGTGATGGCTAACAACTGTGCGCTTCAGCAACTTCAGTCTCAAGAGTCACCCAAAACGTAATAAATCACGACTAAATACCAAAGTGATGTTCACAGATGTTAAAGTATTATGTGATTTATGTATTTCCAGCGACCGTAGACCTACATATATTTATTTCCTTACTACACGCATTTGCCCCTAGACCTAATTAGCTATTGACATTACACAGCAGTGCAAACATAACTACTGAACTACGAAATCGTACATATGTAACAATATTGATTTTGCCAAATTTTGGCAGAATTAATATTGAGACGTAATTTTTGCGTTCGTAGTTCCCTTGAATTGTCTGTACTGCAATGCAAAGGCAGTAAATAATTGGCTATAGAAATACTTCCGAATAATTTTTTTAAACATAAACAAGCTACAAAGACCAAAAATCCAGTATGGCGGAAGAAGGTTCCCCTTACTCATGTAAACTTTGTTTTCACGAGGAGGGGGGGGGGGTAGGGGAATATCCTGGACGTAGAACTTTAGCAGGGTTTTCAGAAATGTTGGAAGTTGACATGAACGGATTATAACGTGTCATTTGGTAGACACCCTACTGTTAATGAACTAGAAAAAAGCCAACTCGGTTTGCTATTAATTTGAACAATACGCGTGCAATAATATGTTCGGACTTGAAACTATGTTTATTAATTCGCTGGCAATTTACTGAGAACCTGCATGCCAGTGTCCATGATATTATATATGCAGTTAGAGGGCAGTGGTATTTCTCAAAGGTTGTTTTCAAAAGTGCTTGTTTTACCGTGAACAGCATATAAGGTTCTCCGGGATAATAGCACGTCGTGGTCGTTACAGCTGGACTGAAGAATCGGCGATGCGAGCGATGAGGCGGAGATGAAGCAGCAGCAGGATGAAAGAAAGGAAGCGAAACGAAACGGCCTGAGAAAACCTCCACACCGCGGCAGTGCCACCACACTCCACGCGTGAGATTAACTGTCCGAAAAACGTACCGTTGGTCGGGACCTAGGATCGAGATGGGAGGGAAGCCACAATCTAAACCACTGTGTTAAACTGTAATTTCCTGCACTCAAATTATATCACAATTTTTTATAGTACAACTGAACTTAAACATTTATTCTCTACGCCAAGAAAAATTGATTCCACGAAATAATTTATAGCTGGATCGCGATCAATTTAGCTATTTTGAAAGAAACTTTTGAAAACAAATCCGTTTTGCTTACTAAACATATTTTAACGGACACAGTGACTGCTATGCTCCTGTTCAAGTCGGCACCGACCGAGGAAAAGTATCTCCATGTTTTCACGTCGTAATACATTTGTGACGTTTATATTTGTGGGCACTGCATATATTACTTGAACGCAAGAAATATATTTTTAGTAATGCAATTACGTTCCTAACATATAAAAAATGGGAATAAGTAGATCCTGAGCAGGGCTTACCACGATCATTCTGTAACAAGTTTCCACTGGTTGAAGTTCGCAGTTTTAAATAACTAAAATTTGTTCTCGGTTTCTTCACACTTTTTGAATCAAACCTTAAAAAAACACCCGTTGTATGACGTATTTTATACTCGTGTTAATATAAAACTACCTTATTCTTATTCAATTGAACTTCTTCTTAGATTTCATATACGAATTATAATATTTCACTTTTAATAAATAGGAAAAAAACAGGGAGAAAATACGCGTCTTGGTAATGCATAGTAAGAAATTGTTCTTATAATAAATATTATTACACTAAATGCTCACGAATGCGGTGCGTTGTCCCTTTAATGTATGCTTTGTTTGCATGAGGCGGGGGAATATTGTGTAANAAATACGCGTCTTGGTAATGCATAGTAAGAAATTGTTCTTATAATAAATATTATTACACTAAATGCTCACGAATGCGTTGCGTTGTCCCTTTAATGTATGCTTTGTTTGCATGAGGCGGGGGAATATTGTGTAAGTAGAACTTAAGCAGTGATTCAGAAAAGTTGGAAATGACCGTGAATATACTATAACACTATTCACCTAATATTTTGTAGGTTCGTTTAAACAGTAGGAAAACTTTTTCACTTATCAACTTAGATAAGTTTGGGTGGACATGCTTTAAAAACTGCTGGGGAAAATATCTGCTTCTCTAGTATCAATAGATGAATTATTAAAATGTTTCCTGCAGCTAACGTTTGTAGAGAATTAGGAAAAGTTTTTTTTAAAGGTACACTTTTTTTTTGTTTCATAAACATGCGCCCACAAATGTACGCGCAGTAACAACGACCACTTTAGTCCACATACTCTATTTATAGTGTATTCCATTGGGACAAGTAAGTGACCGATATTGTCGTACACTTATTCGTCGATCAGGAGAAGCAAAATAACTTACTGCACCGTGACTCTGAAGTCACTAATTTAAAGATAGTGATTAATATTTCATATACATGAGCCTGTGTTATAATGGGTAATAAAAATCGGTAGATACATAAATGTTTGATTCTGATACAAATTACCGGTTCTTTCAACGAGTCTCGATTTACATTACGTCAAGCTTAAAATATAAAATCTCGTTTAGGATATACAACCTAAACTAAGTACTTTTGTGTGTGTGTATGTATACATATACAGGATGTTTATCAATTTATATGTATGACGCTAGGCTGTGTACGCCCCACAGTTGGGAGCCAATTTAACTTGATGTATGTAGGCCCCACAGTTGTGCGCCAAATTAACTTGATGTATGATACACTAACTAGCGTTGCGCCCCACGTCCGGGCGCCACTTTAACTTGACGTATTTAGGCCCCACAGTTGGGAAGCCGCTTTACTTGACGCTATATCGCCTCTGTGGAAGACAGAGTGGCTTATAGTGTCGTTGTTAATGTCCCCAGGCACCGACTATATGACGCCTGAAGGTTAAGGGGTTTGCAATAATTTAGTCTTTTACTGTTGTATTTTGAAGGACGAATATATTGTCTCGAATTCAACAAAAATGAAATACATCAGCACTGGAGAGGTGTGGTACTGTGATAATTTGGTTACTCGGATTGACTGCTAACGACTTCATGATGGAGGGAGAGGGGGGGCTTCTCTTGACGGTGATTGTATACTTAGCTCTTGCTGGAATGATGTCAACTGTGGTGGGTGAGCTCCGGCGATGGGCGGCCTTTGGCAAAGGCCTGCAGGTGCTGCTGTCTCACTGGACTGCTGTTCTACTGAC